>JALBCR010001393.1:0-69819 GCA_030710515.1 Abscondita cerata | reverse complement strand
CCTATAATATAATATGGTAATATATATAATATATATATATAAATAATATAAATAAATAAATAAATAATAATAAAGTAAATATAAATGTATAATAAATAATATAAATATGGTGTATAAATATATATATATATATGTAATATAATAATGTAATAATAATAAAGTGTAATATAAGTAATAAGTAGGAATATCAAAAAAATGTGTGTGTGTATGTGTATGGGGTGTGGTATCTCAGAACAAAATAATGAAGAGAGATATGAGTTTGAACATAGACTCAGTTGTTGCCCAGTACTATTGATCATTTGCATAGTAAAATTTAGGTGTTGCTTTATAAACCCAAAATTAAAAAACAAATACTTACACAGTGCAGAAATTTGGCTCATTGGGAATTTCTTTTATAAAACTAATTCAGAATTGCTCTCACTGAAACACAAAGATTAACGTTATTTACACTTGTACGCAATCAATTATTAATTTTAATTTTTTTTATGCAGGCAGTCTTATTTTGCTTTATTTTAATATTAGCTGTAAATTGTCTACAAAAATTTATAAAACTGATTAAACAGACATAAAATTCATTTCTTTATTTTGAAGAACTATTATTAATAAATTGTATGTGCAAATGAGGCACCTATTACTTACAACGATGTGCAATTCTCGATCCCCTCATTAGATGTTCCTTCGATAGTAGCCGTTCGGTCTCCTTTTCTTTCCTCAATCGAGCTTTTAATTTTAGTCGATCACCCAGCCTGGGGCATAATTCACAAAAAGTGGCTTCTTCAAAAATGCTAATTCGCTCAATTGTTCACTATTATCGATGCCGTTTTCTTAAAAACGTTGTTTACAAAAACAATAAAATCCAAAATGTTTTAAAACTTGATTATGTACTATAATTTGCCAATATCGATATTGAATAAAGAAATTAAATAGCATATGCAACAATGAATTTTGTAGCTGAGATTGAGTTTTTAAACTACATGAAGAAACTTCCGTTTCAGTTAAATTATTAAAATGTATCCTGATTGATTGTAATGGGAAGTAGATAGCTCTCATAATCTTGATGTAGTTGAAAATAAGCGAAGTTTAAACGTTTCTTTGTAACTGTGTAGCTTTAGAAGAATTTTGTTCTACTACGACTCATCTATTACACAAAAACTACAACGTACAATAGAATAAAATAAACTTATTTTCAAGTTTTCCGATCATGTACTTATAAAACAAATAGGTATTTTTGTGGTACTTGTGATGTTTTGTTATCACGATAGTGAAGGTTATACCACTAATTTATTGTTTACAAACTGCATTAAAGCGATTAAAATATTGATATTAGAACTGTGTGAGATCATTCTGAGATCGAGTACGTCGAAATCACCGCTTGTTTGTTGATTTACAGTCACGTAATTTAAACGGTTCTCGTCAAATATACAAGTGTGTATTTATGAAAACATTAAAAGTGACAGTTTATTAATTTGTTCTGAGAATAATGATCTCATGGAGATATAGATTCAATTATAAGATATAAGCGGCATAAATATAATAGTAAAATTTGTTTGGCAGTTAAAATCAACCTTTGTGTTTACTTTGTATATACTTTTACTATAGTATAGATGCAGACAAAATATTATTGATGAAGTAGCAATCAATTGCGTACTGTATTGCTGAAAAAGTTAGCAATAATATGTAAACGTAGCAACTTTTGAAATAATTACATAAGAAACCCTATATATGTTAAAATTAGCAACAATTACAATTTATTAATAAACGCGTTTTATATATAAGGAATGCGTTTCAGTTTTTTAACATCTGAGTTAATATTTAACTATTTCTTAAGTGTTTTGCTTGAAAATGTTATCTTACAGAATTTATAAAATTACGAATTGTTAGTAGGAGTCCTTCAAAACTCGAAATTTAGTAAGAGTTGTTTGTAATTAACCGGATTATTCCTTATGGAATGGGTATTCTTGGATTTGGCGGGAACTATATCTGTGGCGGGTAGTTCATCAGCCATATATAATTGATATACCTACCTAAGCAGACGCTTTCAATAAATATATTATTATGCTGTGATGGTGATGTTAAGCAATATTATCTATTCGTATGATGTTACAACGTTTTACATTTACTGTCATCTAAAAGCGTTTGAATCAAGATCGACAGAAAATACCGACAAAAGATTACAGAAAAGCACTTACCTTCAAAACATTTGAAAGATGGTATAACCCTAATTCTTCAATAATTTGATGAACATTTTCTCTTGATACTTCCATTTTTACACACATCACTGAATATCACTAAGCCGTTTTTCTAAATGCAACTAAAACAATGCGCATATACCCGAACGGAAAGCGCTCACTTCAATGGAGGCGAAAGGCAGTGTCAAAGCTTAGCGTGCGCATCTCGAAACTAACATTTAATCGGTGAAATATTAATTATTAATACTCTACGTTTAAGTATAAATATAAAGATGTTACATTTACATACTGAAGTGTACTACTAAATATTTAAAATTATACATTAGTAGTTTAATTTACAATAAATCCAAGCACTCAGTAGTAAATATGTGATTAACAAACAACCACTTCAAAGATTTCTATGTATTTTACAATGAGTGTATATTATACTTTCAAACTAGAATGTACTTTTTACTATTTAATGGTAATACAACGGACTTCCAGAAAATTTAACAGAGTTATTAAAAATTTTTTTTATTCTAATCTTCGGTTTATTAATAAAAAACTCATTATTTTCTCAGTGTACGAAAAAAATTGTTGCAGTGGAACTAACAAAGATGGAATAGCAAAATTCTGCCAGTGAAAAGGCAAAACATTTCACTTTATCCTTCTCGATCTCAATCTTGATAATTATCTACAGGGTGGTGTGAAAGGGGAATTGAATTACGTCAATACAAACATGCCAAAAAGTCATTTTATTCAAATGGTACACGCCATATTTAATTACATGTGTTGAACGGTAATTCTTTTCTGCATTGAATGATGTAACATTCTTCTATTCAATAGAATTAAAATAAAACATGTTGGTGAGATGAGATCATGTTCTTTACGTGAAACCACATAACCTCTTATACAGTAAAATCTCAAAAATTTTAGCAAAATTGCTTATAATTGATACTGGTCCATAATTTGTGATTTTCCAACCAAAAAATTGGACCATCTTAATGGGAGTTTAAACGGGATGTTGGAGTGAAAACACGTCCCTTATTAACGAGTCGACGTTTCGACCGACGAAGGTCGGTCTTTATCAAGACATCTATAATTTTTATTAAGGTTATACAATCTTACATATGTGTATATAATACTGACATGTTATTTTTTAACAGTTACAACAAAACAATTATACAGGGTGTTTCCTAAGTAATCTAAAATATTGTAGTAGGCGCTTGTCACTCAATTTTAAGACGAAAAATTCTTATAGACATGTGTGATAAGTCTTGTCGTTAATGAGATACAGGGTGTTGAACTTTTTGTAATAAGTGAGCTCTGACTGAAAATGAAATTTATGTTTCCTGGTGACGCTACTAGTTTTTAGAAGTAAGATGAAACAAAATGTTTATTCTAAGTGACCTTTGGAACAATTAACTGTAACGACTTGTGTGCGTTAAAGTGCACGGCGCCATCTAAGCGATGGTTTTAATGCTTAAACAACACGTGAGTCGATAAAGCCACAAGTCCTTACAGTTAACTGTTGGCATTTACTTAGTTTATACTATTTACACGTGTCCATTTTAACACGAGATGTCGCAAGACACACATATTACTTTGGAACAATGTTGACAAATCATGTGTCAAATATAAAAATCAACACCAAAACGATTAAGAAATTTTTATCATACGGATTTTTGTTAAGTTAACAACGATGCCTGCGTTTACTAATTCTGAAATGACTAATATGAACTTTCTGTATGCATGAGCGAATGGTAATGCCTTAGAGGCTAGACGGATGTATGCCTAGCCATATCCCAATAATCGTTTACCATGTTGTAATGCGTTTACTAAGATACGCATATTCGTCTACAAGAAACTGGAACTTTGCTAAATCAAAGAATATTATTGGACGACCCAGAAATCTGAGAACACCACAATTGGAAAACCAGATTCTTCAAACCAACATCCAGAAACGAGTCTAGAATAATTGCTGATGAAGTAAATGTTAATGACAGAACTGTTTGAATATTCTAAAAGATAATTTATTGTATCCATATCATGTTCAATTTGATAGCTGCTGACTACCTGCTCCTCGTATACAATATTGCCAATGGATTTGGAATAAATCGCAAACAATCCCAATTTTGTTTGCCAATATTCTGTTTACGAATGAAGCCAACTTTTCAAGAAATGGATTATGAATTTTCCTAATACCTCACTATGGGCAGATGTAAATCCACATGTTGTAAGTGAAAAATCGATTCCAACAAACATTTTCGGTCAATGTTTGGTACGCCATCAATCAAAGACTATTTAATAGGACCTTTTTTCCTTCCTTTGCGGTTGACCGTGAAACATATCTTCATTTTCTAGAAAATGAACTTGCAGTTCTTTTTTAGAAGATGTACCTCTTATTATAAGAAGGCGATATGGTTCGTGCAATGACGGTGCCCTCTACATTTTTTAGTGATTGTACGCGAGTTTTTAAATAACCTTTTCCAGACTATTGATAGAACGAGGATCTCACAATACGTGGCCCCTAGGTCACCTGTACTCAATCCTGTGATTTTTGTGTGAAAGTATTCGCAATCCATTAGACATTTTGAACATATGCTCTAAAATGTACTATTTTTTCTTTACGTTTAATACATGTTGTTGCTTCTAATACAATAATAACACAATTCAATACCCTGTATCTCATTAACTGACAAGACTTATCACACATGCTTATAAGAAATTTTCGTCTTAAAATTGAGTGACAATGCAACCCACTAACATATTTTAGATTACTTAGAAACGCCCTGTATAAATGACGTACCAAACTGTTAAAAATAACATGTTAGTATTATATAAACATATGTAAGATTGTAATAACCTTAATAAAAATTATAGATGTCTTGATAAAGACCAACCTTAGATCAGTCAAAAACGTCAGACTCGACTAACTTAAATAAAACGACCACTAAAAGTACAAAAATCAACACAAATTACTCACATTCGAATGAAAAAAAAAGGTTTGTTTTGCCCTAACTTTAAAATTTAAGTTCAAATTTTCTTTTATTTAACACTTACTGTATTTTGTAAAAAATAACACATATTTTTCTATTATAGTGTTGAGTACAAACACAAGGAAAAATTTCTTGCTTCAAATTTTAATGAAAAAAACATCATATGCAGTTGTTACAAATGGGTTCGACATTAACAAATTTATTTTGATAATCATTCTCATCACTATCACTATCATCACTATTCTCTTTTTCCAATTTACATCTAAGTTCCGAATGCTTTTTGACTACTTTTTCATAAGCTTTAATTTCATCGATAGTCTTAACCACCTGCTTCAAAATGGTGATACCTTCTTTGGTAGTCTGAATTAATGGATCATAAGAATTCACTTTGTTCACAAGCATCTCATATTTACTGAGGTCTGCCAATTCCTATAAAAAAACGTGTATAAGCAAGCAAATACAAAACATCAACAAACCTTAGAATATTCAAGTTTTAAAGCTGCAATCTCTTTCTCTAACAAATGAACTTCCTCATCCGAGAAAGACTTTTTGTACATAGTGTCAGACTCTAACAACACATTCTTAGGTACGGTAAAAAAATTTTCAATCACAGGCTGAAACAATAAATTTCAACAAAAAACCAACGTCAATCAGTTAAAAATACGTTAACTTCATTCAAAATCGTTTTGGATTCATTGCACCACTTGTCAAACACTTCTAGGATGTGCTGACCAAGTTCTTCTTCAGATTTTGTTTCCGATTTCAA
Organism: Abscondita cerata; assembly: GCA_030710515.1. Classification (NCBI taxonomy): domain Eukaryota; kingdom Metazoa; phylum Arthropoda; class Insecta; order Coleoptera; family Lampyridae; genus Abscondita; species Abscondita cerata. The sequence continues at coordinate 63,886 of JALBCR010001393.1, read as the reverse complement.
ATGGGACAGAGATTTCATTGTCCCTTTGATTGTGTTCGACATTTCTTCTAGCGTTAGTTCAACAACTGAAAGCCACTAATCTCAGATCGTTAGATTGAAAGTGGCACTTACTTACAGTCTTTCCAAAAAGTCTCTGGAGTAAAACCGAAGTATTGGAGAGAATATTCGCTTTCGCTTCTATCTTTCGACATTTTTAAGAGGTAACGTATTTTTTTTTGAAAAAGATATGTTGCTAACTTTTCTTCATTGCTAACATACTATATACACGGTACTAAAGCCAAACTAAACCAACTTCCTTGTATGAAATCATCTAGGATGAATTTTTAACAATAAATTTGTTTACTTACAGTATTTCGAAAAAGTCTCTGAATTATTGAAAAGAATATTCACTAATATTTTTCTGCTGGAACATTTAAAGATTAACGGAAATTCAAACCGTTGCCAACGTCAAGTAGGAATACCATATACACGGTGTTCCGTATTTGTTTAAAAATTAAAGGATCAAGTTGTTGCCAACTTAAAGTGTTTCTTGCTGCTATTAAAATTTAAATCCTCTTTAGTACTTCCTACAACAACAAGTTGTAACACTAATTTAATATTCGAATAATATTATCAATAATGGATTCCGAATTTTCCCAAAAACCCTCAAATTGAAATAAACACCCAATAATGGCTTCTACGAATACCTGACGTAAAGCTCAAATTGACTTGCATCCAAGCAGGCCATGGTCGATATTTGAGTCCTAACAGTATACAAAATGGCAGGTAACGAACAGGCAAAACTTGATTTTAACGCAATTTTAACGGGCGTCGATCGTAAATACGACATAATCCACGTAAAATGGACCGACAACAAGCTTTTCGAGGCCAAATTTCGCACGCAAATCTCGCGAAACAGCGACGATTTCAATGCACTCTGCGATGAATGGGTGGATCAATTTTCAAAGGTTACCACAACAATTTGGGTGAAAAAAATATCGAATACTGGACCAAAAATTCGTTTCCGTAAACAATACCAATGCTGGCCTCAAATGGGCAAGGAGGTACACAAAGAGCAGCTGTTTGATGCACGAAGATGTAAAGGCACGTTAGACATGAAAGTCCTCACTGACAATCCGTTAACACGAAGGAAAAACAAGCATATACGAATGGGATTGAATGTTGTCGTCAAAGTAAGTAAACTTATCATTGATAACACTGACCAATGAAATTTCGGCACTTGATTAGATAACAATTTTTCCTTTCTAGATTAATTTTACTCATTTACACAACGTGGACATTGTGCAGCCTTTCTCTTTTTTCGTGCACACTTGCGAACCGCAGCTTGAACCACCGAAACCTGTGATACAAGTGGACAACGATAAACTATCTCAAAAGGTAGCTGAGATGGTACAAAAAGGCCTGAATGCTTCCCCAAAAATTGTCAACACGAATGTGCAAAAGTTTACAGGCAGAAATTGATCAGAAATTTTTAGAAAATGAACAATTACTTCAACAAAATCAGTTGCAGCTTTTAAATATGGATTCCGTCACTTTAAATCAGGTGCTGCCTATACCAAACGCTTCCGATTTAAAACTTCAAGTGCAGCCCACTTTGCAGCAGCTAACCCAGGTACTTGTAAGCACCCCGCAGTTAGATATATCTGAACCTTTGCTAATGTGCCAATCTGCGTTAATGTTCGATCCATCCCAAGTCATACCTGTGACTGCGCATCACATACCACACCATTTCGTACAGGTGCATTCACATAACATTACGAACCAACATGGGCATTATTTATAAAATTTAGGTTTCTGGTTGCTGCAATCAAGTAATCATCGAATAGCTTTATGTTTATTTACCATTATCTAATTCACTGTTTTGAATTTGGTGTAATAAAATAATATGTATGATACCAAAACATTTTGGGTTAAATATTGTGATATATTGAAATGCCATGTGGTTAAATCTAAAAGTATTGATAGGAATTTACGATAAATAAATAAAATTTAGTGCAATTGATTTTTACAGTATTTAGGACAAGCTTGAACTGTTAGTTTTTGTGGTTGATTTTGTGTTAATTTGTACGAATCATTCCTTAGCAGGTCCTATGGTTTCTATATAATAAAAATAAGATAGACGTAAATGTGCTGATGTATCTTATACCATATATTTTTTAAATCTTTATTTAAAATATTGATATTTCATGGACTGAAGTACCTTAAATAATGTTATTCAGTGTAGCTTATTTTAATACGATTGTGTAAAGTTTATTGTATATTAAATTTTAGTAAAAGTAAACTTGTTAGCTCTTATTTAATTGTTAATTGATATCGTGTTGTTTTTCCGAGTTTGCCGATAAATCTACTTCGATTGACTTCTCCATAAAATGAGAAAAGAAATACCATTCCAACCAGTTAATTTCTTTGTATTGATCTTATTAATGATCGATAGTTAAGGGTCTTGGTTGCGAGGTTATCTTTGTCGTTGTTGTTTTAAGATGACTAATAAAAGAGATTAAAGTTGGCTCTTGATTCGATGCAGCTGTGAAATATTTTCGTTAATAAACGTATATACGTTAATATGCGTCCATTGTAGAAGATAATGTACCTACTGAATGTCAGAAAACATAACCGACAAGCGAATGAATTCCAAAATGCCTTCCTTTTGTGTCTGTTATCTTGCAGAGGAAGCTTGAACTACAATTTCTGGTTGATATTGCTAAAAAAGTCTGGTATTTGTATCAGATTATGTTGCATCATGGCGATGGTCCCGAATATTATGGGTTTCAAACTAGTAAATGGACTGTAGTGGAGATCTAATATTAACTTGCGAAGATTTTGATACTATTTAGGCTTTCCACTAAACAAAAACACCTTACATAAACGAAACTTTAACATCACAATGTTACATTGTAACTTTTCCATTTAAAGCAGTTCAACGTAAATTTTGATATAACTGATTATGTCAATGTAAAAATGTTATCAATTGTACATAAAAAAATAACAATGTGCTAATGTTAATTTAACTGCTTTTGTAATATATTACCAACGTGGTAGCTGTGTTAACTTAAAATATTGTAACCACGTGTACAATAAAAGGTAACTACTTATATTATAATCACGTTGTTGTAATCTTAATTTGCTTTTTTTAATTTGAATCGATACAATTTCCCGCCATCAACTGGATTGGACTAGCGTGCCTGCGGTGGTTCAGTTTGTTAAATTGACGTTTGTATTACTAGGCTATGCTCCCACTGATGGTAGGGTCCCACAGTGAGAACATACCTATCGTTAAATTAAAATTTCAAGTAGGTATAGAAAGTAATTTTTAACAAACATACACTACCGCTCAAAAGTATTTGCCCACCATAATTGTTTCGGGAACATTTTTTAAATAAACGATTTTGTTTATTTGTTTGGTAAATGTATTACGTGTTTTAACATTCACATTATTTCCAGCAACATCTTATTGCTTTCTAGATGTTTTTTTCTTGATATTTTTTTAATAATTAATAAAACTGAGAACAAAAACCGGACGACAATTTTTTATAAATTTTGAAACAAAACTAAATGAGAGTTTTAGATTCATATATCATTTTATATTTACAAAAATAAACTATGCCTTGACACATTTAAATTTTTTGAAGTAGGCTGGTACCATCATAATGCCATTTGACAGTTAACAGTTTTAATTGTTTGTGAAGTCAAAGTTTTTTGTTTTTCAAGTGGGTGTAGAGTTTTCTTTTTTATAAAAATGGTGAAAAAAAGCGAACTTAACATAGAAAAACGTGCAATTATTGTTGCTTTTCACAAAATAGGTAAAACTAACCGTGAAATTTCTAAAGAATTGAACATTTACCGGCGAACTGTAGATTATAATGTGAAAAAATTTCGTAGTACCGGCAGTCTTAAAAACAAATCACGGTCTGGCAGGCCTCGAGTTACAACTTCTGCAGAAGACTTGAGCATAGTAATCCGAAGCAAAAGAAATAGACGCCTTACTGCCCCAGAGTTCACGGCTCAAGTTAACGAAACCAGAAGTAGAGATGTTAGTGTTTCAACAGTTAAACGGCGCCTGCAGAAAGTTGGTCTAAACGGCTGCTTAGCAGTCAAAAAACCCCTTCTTAAACCCCAGAATAAAAAAAAAAGACTAAAATGGGCCCGAGATCATCAACAATTCACGATAGAAGATTGGCGCAAAGCTCTTTGGAGCGACGAAATTTTTGGGAACCGTCGCCGAACCTTTGTTCGCAGAACGATCAACGAGAAATATACAGATCCTTGTATTGTACCAACAGTCAAACACGGTGCTTTGCAGGATCTGGTGTTGGGCATCTTATAAGAATCGAAGGGATTTTAGTGAAGGAACGCTATAAACAAATTTTACAACGGTATGCCATTCCATCCGGGACCCATTTAATTGGCCAAGGGTTCACTTTTCAAAGGACAACGATCCTAAACATGCATCAAAAATATGCAGGAAGTACTTAGCGAGGCAAGAGCGCCTAGGAAAATTGAAAATCATGAAATGGCCATCTCAATCGCCGGACATCAATCTCATCGAAAAACTATGGGATGAGATGGACCGTTGTAAAGGCTTGCCCTATCTCCAAAGAACATCTTTGGAATATTTTACAAGAAGAGTGGCAAAATATTACGTTAAATACTCTTGAAAAATTATTATTAAGGTTACCCCAAATTTGTACTGCTTTAATAAAAAGCAAAGGGGGGCACATAGATGAACGAAAAGTATAATCTAACAGGTTTAATAATCGTTATTTGTTTATTCAATTCATTATTTAATTATTTTGCAAACACAACTTACCAAAAGTTTATTCTATTTATTTTACTGAGGTAGGCAAATACTTTTGGTCGAAAATAGTTACAAAAGTATTTTTTTTACTTTCTTCCGATGAAATGGAGTTAGTACTTTATAATAGAGCAAAGAAAAATTTTTTTGATGGACAGACGGTTGGGAGGAGATATCAAGGAAACCATGGGTTCGATTTTTATGTAAACTTTGCATATGAGTTTGGTAGTACACGAGAGTTGGTTTATACTAAAAAATACTTTCTGTAATTAATAAATTACTTTTATAGTAAAAAAAACTATAATGGAAGATTTTTAAAATTAAAAGCGATATTTTTGATTCAGAATTTAACTTTTCTGATAAAACAACCATATTGGTCATCTATAGATTAAGGGGTTAATCATGGCCATTGTTTTAAGTCAGAAAAGTATAAAATACACGTTAATGTAGTTAATCAAAAATTACTGTGATAAACATAACAATTGTTTTTTACTTATCAACATTTACAAATGGCTAATCTGATATTTGCACATTTAAAATAAGGTCTTGTTTCTTTAAATGAGGTTTAATTTTTAAAGCTTCCCAAATTTTAGTTCGTTGATTCTAAAATATGTTTTGCAAAATTTAATTTTTTTGTATGTTTATTTCTAAAAGCGATCAAAAGTTCCTTCTACCTATCTTACGTCACATAAAGAATTACGATAATTATGATTTCAATGAACTTAAACTTCACGACGTATAGAAAAAAAAACAATGTTGATGTACTGTTGGTTGCTTCAAGAGGATCACTGTGAATACATCAGTATATACACCGGGTGTGTGCCTGGAGGATGGAGAAATTAAGAAGTGGATGAGAAAGAAAGAAAGTTACTGATCGAGAATTCACCTAGTTATAAGTGGATACTTGTAATGCCGCTGGAAAGCGAGATAATTTCTGTAAAACTTAGGCCCGACTATTCGACTCTTGCGGGGATCGAATCCAAGTCTCCCGAATAGCAAATGTGGTAGGGGAATTATAATACTAAACATCACTATATCTCGATTGTCAACAAAAAAATTTGACAGTCAGTGATTTCGATTTACACTAAATATTTATTTATTCGTATTTTCAATATTGTTTGTAAGTGTTATGTATGGTGTCCCAGAAGATCAGTACAAACCTGTATAGTATTTGTATTTGTAACAGAAATAAATTAGTGCCGTTTAAAATAAGAAAAAAAAGCCCGTGGTAGAAGATTGTTAGTGATATAGTGCTACACGATTACGGACAAGAGTAAGATTAAGATTAGAGCTAAAAGTATAACTGTCTGAAATTTGAACTATTTGGTGAAAAAAGGTTGATTAATTCAGTTTATAAGCGTTTTGTATATAAAAATAAACATTTTAATTGTAAGAGTCGCATAATATTATAAGGTTTAGGGAGATAGCGCAATCAGGTCTACGGCGAGAACGTTGGGCGCGATAAGGCATAAGGCGAGTTGAAATTTCTCACGGATATTTACAAGACGATAACGAAACGTAACAAACAAAAAAAACACCAAAAAACTTAACTCGGACACGTGTTTCAATAGCTAAGCTATCATCATCAGCGAACCGATATCGGTTCGGAAAGGAGGAATTATAACGGGAGTAAAGAGAGGGTGGGAAATAAAAGAAAAAGCAGAGACAAGGAGTGGTAGTAAGAAAGTGATAAGGGAGGAAGGAGAAGTTTACAAAGTATTGGTGGTATAGGGACAGGAGATGAGTGAGACGAGAAAGATGATAGAAGAGTTGGGAGTGGAAAAGAAGGAACTAAAGTTATTTTGGAAAGGGATTTTAACGCTAGAATTGAAGAAAGAGAAGGGTTGTAGGTGAATGGGGAAGAAAGAAGAAGAGTTAGTAAGGATACAAAAGAAAACAAGCAAGGGCATGAGTTGTTGGATTTTTGTGATTTGAATAAGCTATGGATACTTAACAGGAATATGGAAGAAGGAGGAAAAGGGATGGTACACATAATTAGGAGGTAGAGAGGAATCGACCATAGACTACGTCTTAGCAGATGAGGAGATAATGGAAGAGATAGAGGAGTTCAGGATAGGAAAGGAGGAAAGGCAGACCATTTACCATTGGAATTAGTGTTAAAAGTAGAGGAAGGAAATGGAAAAGAGGGGGTAACAAAATTTGGGAGAGAAAAATATAGATGGAAAGCAACATAATGAATTATAAAACAAGACAAAAAGTAAAACAATGGAAAGAGGGGGGATAGAAGAGAAGATAAGAGAAATAGAGAAAAAATAGAAGAGGCAGCGGAGAAGAGAAAGTTTAGAAAAAGACAGACAACAGGAAGAAAAGAAAAAGTGGTGGAGTAGATAGTGCGTGGAAGCAAAAAGAGGAGGCGAAAAGGATAAGAAGATGGAAGAAAAACTTGATGGAAATAGAAGAGGTAAAAAGTTAAAAGCAAGTTAGAAGGAGTGCACGAAGGCGAAGAAAGTATATAAGGAATAGATAAAGAGTGTGAGGAAGAAAAGAGAAACACGGGAATTTATAATCAAGGAGAGAGGGAGGAAGAGAAGAGGAGATGTGAGAATAGATATGACAGAGTAGAAGGAATATTGTAAAAAAGTATTGGATGGTAAAGAAGAAAGGCCAAATAGGATAATGAGAAGAGTGGAGGAGGGATACAGCAGGGAACAGTGGAAGTATCCAGGAAAAAAGATAAGGAAGAAGATAAGGAAAATACTGAATAAGAAATGAAGGGGTGAGAAGTTGCTGATGAAATGGAGGAAGGCAATAATATGCCCAGTATATAAGGGAGGAAAGAAGAACGAAATAAGGAACTATAGGGGAGTTAGCTTTACAAATACGGGATATAAGGTGTATGTCACAATTCTACAGGAAAGATTATTATTTTCATTATATATAGGAGACTTGGAGGAGACATTGAAACATAGGCAGCAGGGGAAATGATTCGGAAGGTGAAAGTGTGGGTTTTGGCGTACGTGGACGATGGTGGTAGCAGTAAAACAAAGGAGAAATTGGTGGGGATGATGGGAACAGTGAAGAAATTCATAAAAGGAAAGAAAATGAAGGTAAATGTGGAGAAAACAAAAATGGTAGTTTTTCAAAAGACAAGAGAATGGGAGGAGGAAAGAGGAATGGAAGTGGGGTAAAGAAGTGGTAGAAAAGTAGATGAGGAAGAATATTTAGACTATAGAATGGGTACGACACTAAGGAGAAGGCACATGTAAAGGAGTTAGAAAGGAAAAGAAGGAGAATAGTATGGCAAGTGTGGGAATTGGGGAAGAGGGTGTTTGAAAATAACGTAATAAGGAGGGGGTGGTTATTTAAGAGTATAATAAGGAGTGTAATGATATACGGGGTGGAAGTGTGGGAATGGAAGGAATGGGAAAGGTTGGAGAAAGTACATGAGAGATTAATATATTATTTAATGATGAATTTAAAGTGTCGGATAAAAAATATTTTGAGCACACTTTCTCGGCTGATTCAATGATTCATATGTAGACAAAACAAGGATAAGAATAACGACTCTACGATGTCTACCACCAAATTACCATGACTAGCAGAGACATCTTGAAGGTAGTGCTGGTTACACCTTTGTCCTGCTGGAAGGAACTTACAGTTTGCTTCACATCAACTGTAATGTTTGTTCCAACAAGTTGCATCTGCAGAGAAATTAGAAAAATATTTGGCAATTCTGTATGTCGTTGATGTCATTGAGGTTTTGCAGATTCTTCCCAAAACTATTGTGTAGTAGTTGCACTGTTTATGTCAAGGTTTTTGTACATGCATGAACCGAAAGCTAGATTTAGACCAGCTAATATGTACGGAATATGTAATCATGGGCTACTGCCAACTTAGGTATTTCATTAGTACTATATGGGGTTGCCGACTTTAACCCCATCGTAATCGATATTATAATTTTTACATTCGCATGTTGTAACATTTGGAACGCGGATATCAAATATGCAATTATCATAACTTGATTAAGAAACGCTGACGACAGGGAAGGGTTTTTTACGACCTCGCACACAAAACAAACAGCCTACTTATCACATATAAAACAAAGCGATTACAATAAGCAAATCAGTTTAGTCACGAGTTACGAATTCAGTACGGTTCGACAGTGAGTTAAGTTAAGTTCGGTGATCAATTCAAGTCAAAACGCGCAATACGGTTCGACGACATAGCCGTCAATGATCAATCGCACACACGCGACATAACCCACAGGCCCAAGTCTTCGACGTACATCCGCGCTGGAGCCGTATGCTAGCCCACACACGTCACAACGCTTGGACGCCTGGTTCTGACGTCCATTTGCCTGTCAATACAGGACGCGTGAAACAACGAGCTCGCGAACAAAGCTGTCAAACACAACACACGCTACGCACAAATTTACCTTTGAAGTAAGCAAAACGAAAAACAGTAACGACAAGAAGTAGCAACGACAAATCCGTAACCGCGGCTGTCGCAACTACATCCACTACGGATGCATCAACGCTACAAAGATAAAAATGTGTTTGCATATGTTCACGAACCTCCGACACGCTTTACCGTGGATTAATCCACTAAGTAGGGACCCACATGGGGTTACCGACTCCAACCCCATCGTAATCAACATTATTATTTTTACATTCGCATTTTGTAACATTTAGAACCCGGATATCAATTACGCAATTATCATAACAAACTCGATTAAGAAACTCTGACGACAGGGAAGCGTTTTATACGACCTCGCACACGAAGCAAACAGTCTGCTTATCGCATATAAAATGAAGTAGTATTGATAGACAATGGGGTTAAGTTAAGTTCGGTAATCAATTCAAGTCCAGTTCGCATCAACCAGTTTGCGACGCTGACCAGCGGGCAGCAGGGTGCGTCGCTAGCACCCAAATCAGCCGGCGATTTACGACTCGACATGTAACACGAGCGGCGTCTCATAAGTTTGGTAATCAATTTAAGTCCAGTTCAATTCAACATACAATTTGCATCGACCAGTTCACGACACTGACCAGTGGTCAGCACGACGCTAGCATCGGTCAACAATTCGCACGATGCTATGTAAGACGAACGGTGCTTCATACTGCATCTCGTACGCTACGAGTGCATTCGACGACCAACGCAACATTCATTCATGCATGTAAATATTCCATCACATCTACTATAAGTGTAAATAATAAACGCATTTAAACCGACAACTCCAGTTCTTTGTGATCAAACCGGTGTCTAGTATACACCCTAGACGCCACATTACCAACCATTTTTACGTTCTGCTCGATCTGTAGGTATTAAAAGTGTAGACTAAAAAGTATAAAAGTTTATGTCTTAATATTATTCAGAAAACTAGCAAACGCAATTTTTCTCACGTTTAATTTTAATAAATTCAAAATTGTAAGAGAAATCATATGTTACGACATATGAAGACGTGACACAAATAATTAATTGACTGGCGCAATTATCGCATAGAAGTAGTACGTACTTTGACTACGCCAAGAAATTGTACTTCCTCAAATGTAAAATAACAAATACGATTTAAATCAGTTTCAAATGCTTCTTTCTTCCACTGATAATAAACATTTTTAAAATTCTTCTGCGTTGATTCAAATATGTTACAGTAGATTTAATCAACACGTAATTACTCAAAGTTTCCTAGTGTGTGTACAACAGTTGCAATTTTTATAACGAATAAACTCTTTAGTTATTCATGCGTATCTTAAGGAAAATTATATGGAATAACTAAATGCATTTTAAATGGTTAAAATAAATCAATACAGCGCAATACACAAAACGAACTACAAAAAAATTTCCACCAAATACGAGAAAATTACGAATAAATTCTCAACTTTCGTAATTTTAATTACAAAAATATGTTTTTTGAAGTACATTACGAGTGTCGCCAATTTTCTAATGCATATCACCTCAATTGAACACTAATTAAATTATAATATTAATGAGAAAGTGGTGGGAACTTTATAAGTTGGTAAATCGCATTCTATGGACCATTGCAACTCTGTGTGAGATTAACATACAACATATTCCCACTACTTTATTAAGCAACAATGTTTAATTAATGCAAAAAGTACAAGTTGTGTGTGTTGGTTTATTGTTGGTTTAAAGTGTCATTGTTTTACATCAAAAATTAACCGAGAAAAAATTAGTGCGATGGTTTTGTTTAAGGTACGAGATTATTTTAATTATTTATATACAACCTTTTGAGTTTAAATAATTAGAAAAAGTCGGATGTTTGTTATATGCACTCTTATTTTCCTAAATTGCGTTACTTTCTTCGTTAATGAAATGATTTTGTTATATCACTGATTAACATTATATAAACTAATTTTTATTAAAAAAAAATAATTTTTTGAAATAATTTGAGATACTAAAAATGCTAAACTTTCGATTATCCAATTTTGCTCCAATTTAACTTGAACGTAGACTTAATAACAATTTTGGTATACAGTGTGACCAGTAAAGTCCACGTCACATGAGATTTTTATAAAGGGCTTTATTCTAACTTTTTATTGACAAGGTAACACTCAATAATTAGAAAACGTAAGTAATTAATCAACATATGAAGACAAAAAAGGGTCAAGTAAGAAAGAAACATAACAACAAATAAACAAAAAAAAACAATCAATATTCGTTACTTATTTCGATTTTATACACTACGCGGGCTTAATAACAAATGCGCGGGCTAACAACAACCGCGGATTTTTTTTTCTTTTAGTAACCGTTTCCGATAATTGAGTTAATTAAATTTCATAAACATAACACTTCTTTCTATTATTAACAAAGAACCTAATTATATTGATTTTTTATGCAAGGGCTAAAATTCACACCCATCGTTCTTCACTGCTCAAAACCGTCTTACTACTTTCACTTTACTTCCTCACGTACGCTCAAAAATTGATATATTCTCTTAACGTACAATGAACCTCTTATATCTTCGAACTAAACATTATATACAGGGTGATCTGCGTACAGCGTGCATTAAAAGTTTTTTAACATGCAGATAAATCAAAAACTTAAAATTTGGTACGCGGCCATGATTGAACATTTTCGTTCTACCTAAAATATTTTCAGACCTCTAGCTATACAGGGTGTGCCAAAAGTTGCTATCAACTTTCTTATTTTAAATACAAACCTATAATTCTTTTTGCATGGGTCGATTGTCCATATTATTCTGAGTGTATATAACCTTAATTATGTTATGTTATTCTTAACCGTTTTTGACATATGTAATCTTTTATTTCAAAAAAATGGTCTTTGTGGTCGTTAACAAAAAAAATTTTATCCTGCATATTAGTTGAGATTATAAAATTAAATTTATGGGGCAGTTGGTTGAAGCCCAAGCTTACTCCTGATGTCCTACTGGTGATTTCATCTTGTACCATATGGCACAGGGAATTTTCAAATATCGCAATCAAAAATAATCAAAAATCTATTTTTTCAAATGACACCTTCTGCTTTTTTCAACACCATTCAAGAGAAAATTGAAACACCCAATTCCTCTCGAATGGCGTAAGAAAAAGGTGCCATTTGAAAAAATTGATTTTTTTGAACATTTTTGATTGTGATATTTGAAAATTGCCTCTGCCCATATGGTACAAAATGGAACCATCAGTAGGACATCAAGAGTAAGCCTGAATTTTCAGCGAAGTGTTCCATAAATTTCAGTTGATAATCTCAACTGATTTACGAGATACACATTTTTTGGTTAATTATTACAAAGCGCATTTTGTTTGGAAAAAAATGACATACATCTACAACGGTCAAAAATAAGAAAACATAATTTAGGTTATATGGCCAATCGACTCCTGTAAAAAGAATTATAGGTTTGTATTTAAAATAAGCTCTACGCAGATCACCCTGTATAGTTTTACATCTACACATTAAAAATATGACTTTATACTATCAGTGCAATATGAATAGATTATGGCTACAATCTTAATCAGCAAATATAATTGTTTAAGGGCATTTTCTACTTCTTTATAATATACTTAAAAATATCTTCAAAAATTTTTTTCAATAAAAGTTTTTTAATCATAACAGTCAAATTGGGGAAAATAAGTAACAAAATCAACGTATAAAAACACAAAATTAAAAAAACAATAAAAAAAAGTAACTCATTTACTGGATTTCTCAGTTTCACAAAGTTTGGGCGATATCAAGGTTCTACCAATTCCTTTCTTCTGGAAAACATCGGAGTATCCTTAAAATGCAGAAAAAAGTAAAACAAAATTTAATGCAAAACGCAAGATTACAAAATTTTCAATTAAAAAATTAAAACTAAAAAATAAGGTTACAAAGAAAAACACAAAAAATGAAAAATTCAACATATTTTTTTGCTATTTAAACTGTCACATAATTCATTATTTATTTATATGATGTGAAAACAATAAATTTGCAATATTTACAAAATCGTCTAAAGATTTTCATTTTTTAAGTGCTCAATAATTTTAAAAATACTAAAAATATCGTCTCCGTAATAAAAAACTAAAATACTATAAAAATAACCGATGGTGTTGAAGAAAAAATGTTTAAATAAAAGTTTCTCGTGCAACAATTTTCATGCTCGGGCATAAAAGTATTTTACACCTGTGGTGCATACAAAATTTTTGTATTTCTTACTAATACTAAGTCGAAACAGATTTACTTTTTAATTACATATTTGATTTTAATTTTAAAAGATACAATAAAATCTTAAATCAATAGTACTAATAAGTTTAGAAAAACAAACAAATAAATTAATACCTCGAAAATAACAAAAAATTAATTAAAACATTTAAATTTACTAACGTAAACTGGTCGCAACCTCTAGGGTAGTTTACAAGAATTAAGAATAAAATGTTCTTCTTTACCGGCATTCCTAAACGTTATTTAAAAATTTAAATTACAATCAGTAAACATGGAAATTGATAATGAAGAACTTTTTAATACTCCTCCCGGTATTAAAAAGGTAGTAGATAACGTGGTTCCAGATTTGTTACTTGCTAAATTCAGAAAAATATGTGAAAAGACAAGATTACTTTTTAAAATAGCGTCGACTTAAAAAAGCAATAAACTACAGAGAAAATGTACTTTTATTGTATTTTGCGGAAATTTTTTGGTTATTTTGTTCTATACTGACAGCAACTTTATGTATAAAAAATTACATAGATCTAATATCAAGTTTGTAATTATCGAGTAATTATTGTAATCAGATAATGAATTAAATAAATAACCTTTCACAATTATAGGTTAGGTAAGATTTACTCCAGTTCTACAAGAAAATTTTGCTTTATATTGAGATTCTACAATTTGATTTTTTAAGAATAGTTTGTAGTGATTCTCATGTCACTTCTCATGCATAATTTCGTACCGTTAATTTTTATCTTGTCTATGATTGATCGTAAATTCTCGGATCAATTCGGTATTAACGATATACGGGGGCCTTAAAGTAAAAGCGGGCCTAAAAGTAAAAAAAGCGGGCGCAAAAGTAAATCTAGCGAAAAAGAGTCGTTTTACACTCGGAGAAGCAGGTGTAAAGTGAATAATTAAATATAGGAAGTGCAAAAACTTTATTTCTTGGTCAACGGATCTTTTCAAAAAAAGAAAGAAAGAAAGGAAGAAAAATATAAATAAAAAACCAAGTAAAATAGTTTTTTTGAACGCCCTGTATCTTAAAAACCAAGACGTTGCGAACCTATGGTGAAAATTTAGAATTTTGTCAATCCTTCGACTGTCGATGATTTGAATTGAATGCAACGATAAACGATTGTAGCGATAACGGCTGCTTCGATTACTGCTACTCAAAATTTCCAATACAATAACTATACCAATATGTAGCGAGAACGGCAACTTCCATTACTGCTACTAACCTCTGGATGGTTACGATATCCAGTAATAACGAAATTTTCCCAATGCGACAATTTATCGATATATCGAATCCTAACGCCATTTTCTCTTATACGAACAACAAGTCATGAACTACTATTTATACGTGTACGAGCAACGATGTATGTGGTATCAATCCATTACAATTTTCGATAACCAAACTTTAAAGCTATTAACGATTGAACGAAATTACAATAAATTCTACAATATTGGTGGAGACTGAAGTTCTGACCCTAGCCTTTACGATAATAATGGAAAATCTATTGCAGTAGCCATACGCGGACCCGTGCTGCTTTCGCCACGGTGTACCTCGGGAGACTGTAGTACATTTTTCGAATGTGAGCCTCTGCCTAACCCACGTTATTATTATTATTATTATTATTATTATTATTATTATTATTATTATTATTATTATTATTATTATTATTATTATTATTATTATTATTATTATTATTATTATTTTTCTAAGTCGTTGATCTTTGAAATAAGATATAGACTTCGTCATTGCAGGAGCTACAGAAACTCATCAAAACTGTATAGACAACTTTCTAACAAAGTCGCCCTCAACAAAGATTTGTATTTTTTTATCGAAGTTTCTGTTCTAATATTAGGTGGCAGCGCATTATAAACTTGGAGACCCTTGTAATAAACTCCCTTTTTAAAGAAAGACGTTGAGTGTTTTGAAATCCGTAGTGATTTAGAGAATCTTGTAGACATGTTAAATTTCCTGTCGTATTTATCATTGTTTTTAACAAATATATAGAGATTTTCTTTAACCAAGGATGTCAATTTTAAAATATACAAACATGGTACTGGTAATATTCCTAGCTGTCGAAATAGAGGTTTGCATGGTTCCGTAGGGCTTTTCCATAGTATACATCTTATTATTCTCTTCTGGACTAACAAAACTTCATGTAAATTGGAAGCACCCCAAAATATTAGTCCGTATTTTATCGTAGATTGAATACACGCAAAATAGTACATTTTAAAGGTGTTTAGTTCAACCATGTTGTGTAGATTGCGTATTACATAACAAAACGTTGACAGCTTTTTGTCACGTGTTGACCGTGTGATTCAAATTTTAAGTCCGAATCTATATAAAGACCTAAGAATTTTACAGTAGATAGAATTGGAACTGATTTTTGCTCTTGTCGCACATAGATTTGAGATGGCAAAGAAGTGATAGAGAATTTTGTTACTATTGTTTTACTACTATTTAGTTTTAGTTCTAACGATTTACAATACGACGCCATTTTAGTCAAAGCTTCGCTGGCTATTATGGAGGTTTCTTGATGCAAGTCACTGGATAGAATACAGGAGCTATCATCACCGTATTGTACAAGACATGAAGTTAAGATAGAGTTTAAGTCATTGATATAGATGAGAAAAAGGAGGGGGCCCAAAATTGAACTTTGTGGTACACCTCGGTAAATGGGTTTAGGATCTGACAACGTGGTGATTATGTTACCTTCCACCCTATTTTTTAAACTAACCCTTTCAGATCTGTTAGTAAGATATGATCTAAGTAGTTGTAGGGCTAAGCGACGGATACCTATGGACTGTAGTTTACAAAATAACACGTTGTGGTTAAGGGAATCAAACGCTTTAGGTATATCAAAATAAATCCCAACTACCGAGTTGCCTTTATCTAACCCGTTAACAATGTTATTTATCGATTGGAAGATTGCAGATTGCGTTGAACGCCTTTTCATGAATCAATGTTGAGAAGAAGAAAAAAAGTTAATAGACAAAAGATAATTGTGTAAGCGATTATAAACTAAATGTTCAAAAATTTTAGAAAAGGCCGATAATAGGGATATAGGACGATAGTTGTTGATGTTCTTCTGGGAACCTTTATTCTTATAGACAGGAATGACAATGGCTTGTTTTAGTTCTTCGGGAAATTTCCCCTCTACTACACAGTTGTTAAAGCATTCGGCTAGAGGTTGCGAGATAGTTCCACTCACTTCTTTTAAGATGTTACCGGGTATGCCGTCATAGCCTGCCGATCGTTTCTTAGAGATTTGGTTGATAACATTTTCAACTTCTACTTTATTTGTCAGGAAAAAAAGAAAGATGTCGGACATTGTTTGGACTTGTCAAAGAAGGGTAATTTGATAGAAGGGGTGCATACAAAGTATTCATTGAAGTTGTTAGCTACATTTTGAGGACTAGAAGTTAAAACACCGTTGGAATAAATCAATTCAATACTTTGGTAATTTTCTGCGGGAGGTGACGTGCTAGATTTAATGATTCTCCAAATTTCCCTATT
This sequence comes from Abscondita cerata, assembly GCA_030710515.1. Classification (NCBI taxonomy): domain Eukaryota; kingdom Metazoa; phylum Arthropoda; class Insecta; order Coleoptera; family Lampyridae; genus Abscondita; species Abscondita cerata. The sequence continues at coordinate 46,949 of JALBCR010001393.1, read as the reverse complement.
TTTGTTATTAATAGAGTTTACAACTCTATTATTATTATAGGATATTTTGGCATTATTAACAATTGTTTGATGTTCCTTTTTCCTAATGTAATACAGTTGTTTTAGCGCTGCAGACTCCGTTTTTTTATACATTAAATGTAAGTCTTTCAAGTGTTTAGAACTATTTGATACTTCATCTGTTATCCAGGTGTTTCTTTTTTTTGAATTGACAGAAAAGAGTGATACGTAAGGTCGTATGTAAACATAGAACCGAGAAATGCCTCTCCAGAATTTGCGAAAAGTGTAAAAATAAATCAGTTTCTTTCCACTTTGACATAAATGGACCTCACGAAGAAATGTTTTACATGAAATAGAAAACATGTCAAGAACATCGGACGAATGAAAAACGAAAAAACCAATTATTGTATCGATAACGAAAAAGGAAAAAATTCCATGTACCGTGAAAGAAGCGACCGAATCTTTCACCACAAGTTTTGAGAAGCTCATGACTCATGAGTTTAGGATCGAGCATCAATCAACATTCTTTCGAAATTTAACAAACAATTGCTTTTCTCATTGACTTTAGCGAAAATTATTCTTGTAAATATGGTACTGAAGTTCAGTCCGATTATTTTAGAGATAGCAGAACTTAGTGCATCCTTCACACAGGGATGTTTTATACTTCAGATTATTCACAAGGATTTGCAACTGTAACTCAGTCACTCAGACACGACCCGGCAGCCATTTTGGTCCATGTAACGAAAATTTTGGATTATTATTTGCCTTAATTTCTCAAAGTGAAAACAATTCATTTCATGAGCGACGGACCAACCACTCATTATCGAAATCGCAAAATGTATTACCCAATATCTGCCTCAACGCTATACATTTTTCAACAGTTTGACTTACAATTTTAGTGAGGCAGGACATGGAAAAGGCCCTGCTGATGGCACTGGAGGAAGTTTTAAAAAAATGGCAGACAACCAAATCAAATATGGTGAAGATATTCCAGATTTCGGAACTCTCATTTCAAGTCTCAAAAATCGTGTGAAAAAAATACATCTCGACGTTGTAACAAATCAGGAAATAAAAAAATTTTGATGCTGTTTTGCCGGATCAATGTAAAACGTTTGTTGGCGGAATGAAAGTTCACCAGTATACTTGGTCAAGAAAGGATTCATCTAACGTCAACTTCAATTCCTTGGGCTGCTCTGACTGGTGCCCTAGTGAAATCTGCAGTCATTTCTCGATAGGCCAAGTACGTTTTGATGATCAATTGGAGAAAGCCTCAAAAGGAGAGAAGAAGAGTAGAAAAATATTGGCTATGACTTGCAAAGAAAAACAAGCTATAAAGGAAAACACGAAATTCCTGAAAAATGTGTTCCATAACTATCCGAAAATCAAAGGTTGAAAAGAAGTTTACGGTATTATAAAGAAATTTGTAAATTATGCATTAATTTTTATAATTTTGTGACTGATAAAAAAAATTGTTACAGACACCAAAGGCGTTGACTATGGAGAGACATGATTTCCCCGTGTTATGAGTTTTGTTTTTTTTTGTTGGTTTTTAATGGCTTATTTTAATAAATACGAGTTGGAAATTATAGACATTGTAAGAAATATGTCGTGAAGTATTATTTTTGCAACAATAGTATTCAAGTGGTACTCATTGCAGCGACCTTCAATGGACATCGTATAATTCATGTTTGGTAAAAGTTGTAGTAGAATCATTTCCTGGTTGCGTTTTATAAGATACGATGTGCACAAAAAAATTTTTATGTAATTTTTTGAACATACACAAATTTTTCTGAAACTAATATGACAGTTACAACGGAATCACCCTTATATGTTTAATTGATTTGTAATTTACCATAATGCCAGCATTTTGTTGTGTAGTGAACTGTGGCAGTAGAGGAAATCGTGACAGTGTCAAGTTTTTGAGAACCTCTCTTACTTGTAATTTTAAACATAAATTGAGTAAAAATACTCTTTCACAGATTCTATTACTAACTTAATTAAAACAACCACTAAAAGTACAAAAAAATTCAACAGAAATTACACGCACTTAAATGTAAACAAAGGTTCATTTACCCTACAGACTCCATTTTAGCAAAAGCGTTGAAATGCATTATGTGTGATGTATTTTAAAATTATTTTAGGTTAACACTGACAAGCGCGGGCGTAAATTTAACCTTTTCATATGTTGAATTAAAGTATTTTTTGTTACTTTTCCACGCGTCACGTGACAATGATAGCTCCGTCCTTGTACGATACTTTTCAATATAACGATTTTTAAACATTTGATTGGGTCAATATCAGCCTTCAGATATTTCACGTTTTTCAGGTTATTAATTGAAAAATCAAATTCATATTTTATTCACACTTAGTGCGATAACGATCTAATATTCAAAATTGGCATCAGTTGTACAGGGTATAAGAAAAAAATTGTTGTAGAGAATTTAATTCTACATCAATCTGGGTTAAAATATACAGGGTTTTCCATTTGATTTTAAGAAGTTATTCATCATTTTTGATTACAGAGTTTGACATTTAGTTAAGACAGTTAAGGTCGTTACCGCTTTACGTGGGAATAACATTTGGGTTTGATATGTAAAATAATAAACGGAAAAACCTGAAATGTCTGAAAACCAATATTGACCAAAGAAAGTGTTTAAAAATCGATATCTCAAAAAGTAGGTATCAGTTTTTGAGGAAGACTCGTAGACATAAAGTCCCCATAGTTGTAACGTAGATTCAGAATATAAAATAAAAAATATATGTATCCATTTAAAATGTCAAAGTTGAGAAATGGCTCATAAAAAGTGGAGCACCTTGTATAACTGAAAATATTTTTAAGTTGCAGCCACTGAGGAATCTAAAAGAATGGTCAAAACTGATTTTAAATAAATCTACTTTTTAAAATCAATATGAAATCATACTAAAACATTTTCAGAACAAAAGCGCATTTGTGACAGTTTCTACCTAAATTTATTTTTGGTGTGAAGAGTTTTTTGATTTTATTGTTTGCCACTGTATTGTAGAACAAAATTTTATACTTCAACCGAATTTGTTTTTCTTGTAAATTATTGTGTACGTAGATTTTCTTAAAAAATCAATTAAGGACTTTGTCAATCTTTTACACTGCAATTGACGAAGAATTTGATTTTAAGCAAAAATTGCCGCCTCTTCTAAACCAAGAAGTATTTCATGGATAAAGACCCGAAAATATTAATAAAAACCTGTCAATGAATAAATGAATAATGAAAGATTAATTTGCAAGATAAGGCAATTTAAATTTATTATTGTGGGAAAATTAAGGTGCAATCATTTTCACTGTTGTTATTGCGTTAAAATTCGTTTACTTTGCATTAACTAATAATAATTACAAAAAAAATTAACGTAACTGAATTAAGCAATAAATCTGCAAAAATCGTAAAAGAAAAGTAATAAAAAGTTATGCATTGTAAGGTGTGTGGGACGCTTTAAAGAAAATTATCCCTAATTAACTTATTTACTGATAATTAAATTACAAAGCTTACTAATTAAAAAGTAAATCTTGCAGAAAACTAATTTGAGTTAATTTTAGGAACTTTTATGGCCGACGTTTTTCACAACCATCTGTTTTTTAACGACAATATGTTTTTCTTTGGAGGAATTGGAGAGAGAAATTTTCTTAAATCCGCGCAACTTCAACCCTCATCCTTACCAGGCGATGGGATACGAAAGGAGAATTGAAGCTAACGGAAATCGAGGACCTGTATTGTTCCCAACAACACCTACCGATCCTGATGATCCTAATGGGAATTCCGGTAACATTAACGCGGATGGAGATAATAGGTTTTCCATTGATAGTCATCCTTACGTTGCTGTTGTTAGAAAGCACAAATACAAACAGGCCGGACGTTTTCATAATCAGGTAAAATTTAATTATTTTAGGTCGTTCCCCGAAGTATTTCACATTCGTTAATGAATTATACAATTTCAGTCACCCAGGAGATTTATTAAAATTAGAAACTTCGAGTGACATTGCGCGTATTATGTGGGTTACGAGCTATTATTATGCAACATTTGACTGGTAATTATTCACGAAAAAACAAAGCATTTTTCAGACTTTTACTTTAAAACTAGTTAAGTGCGGGCTAGGAGGCACTAAAAACGATAACATCAAAATTTACTATGTAATTAAGCTTATCGTCTAATGACTAAGTACTTCTCTATTTGGATATCGATATAAATACTTTCTCTTCATAATAATTACTTAATAGAAATTATGGTACATTTTGCAATGAGAAAAATCTTATAACTAGCTCTATTGTTGTCTGTAATCATAACAAGAAGATTGTGTAGGTTTTTATAAAATAGTAATTTGTGTGCACCAAAGACTTCGTAATTTGTGAAGGAAAACGGGTAATTTTATTAAATTAATTATGAACTAACAATTTTTTTTGGTAAAATCCAATGTTGCGTAAAACTCATTGTGTGTTCGAAAGCGTTTTATTAATAAATTTTAATTAGGAAAGTTAAAATTACGAAAAAACGTGACTATGCACCATCTTAAGTTTCTAAGCATTCACCATTTTAAAGACATTTTAAGTATATACTGTGTTTTTTGAGTACATAAGAAAAATGAATAGCAGACCCAAATGTAGATTTTTTACTACAAAAATCGTTAGAATAAATTGGCTGTAGGGTAAAATCTACAGTAGTAGTTGCATGTACATACAGTTAAACCTCTAAATTTAAAAGTTATGTATTTTAAAATAACGCTAGAATTATAAGTTTTATTTCAATTTGCATAGTTTCTTTAAAAACAAATTATGATTGAAACTTCTAAGATCTATTTTTCAAGTTTTTTGCTTGTGACTCGAAAACTATTTATAATATCACTTTAGTGACACTAAATTATCTATAAATTATGTCTAAACATTTTTGCTGTACGGTCAATACTTTAGAAGATGAAGAGTATTAAGGGTAATAAAAATAAGAAACAAAATCGTTACACCAATTTTAACTCTTAAAATCCATTAGTACAAGCTCATAGGCAGCCGTTACAGAAACTGTATTTTCCAGAGCATCCACTTTTACATCGGCAAAATATTGAATTTAACAACGCGTCAGAAGCCGGAGGATCCAAGGTCGTGATTGGTTCTAAGTTTCCATCGACTCCTCGCTTCCAACCCCATATTTCAGGAGACAGTTGGTTCCCAAGCCACTCCTGTACTTGATGGAAAACTCTGTAAGCGTGATATTTCGCTGACCCTTTGGTAGGGGGGATGGAAGAAAGATCCGGTTTGGGCTTGGTACAAGATTTCAGAAAAAATGTGAATCGATATCTGTTAAGTTCAGTCTGAGTACAGGGCGCTCGGTATACTTCACAAAACATTTTTCTCCGGCTTCTGCTATAACATCCGGAGTTGACGTTGGGTCATAAAATACAGTTGCTGTTTCCTTCTTGTAAATAGCTGAGGTTGTATCATACCCGCTGAAGCTATGCAGAAATACAATAGAACAACAAAATGAATGTTTCTGTAGTTTTTGGGAGGAAAATATTTTGGTGTCCACTTTCCCTCTTCTCGGTTTGATAAAAAATATTTCTTTTTCTGGAGGAGTAAGTGCCATTAGAAGGACTGCAAGATCAACTTCTTCTCCAAAAACAGTGACCACAAGATTGTCTACAGCTTTGTCAATAGCAGTGCGAATGATTGTGCAGCCAGCATCACTTGCAGCTGTTTGTGTTTCTACACTTGCAGCATGCATTTTTTCTGTCAAAAGTTTTATCAGCTGGGTTGTGTTTTTTTTATTTGATAAAAAATGCTCTTGCTGAACAGTAACCTTTATGGAGAGATTTCTGTTTACATCAACAGACGATTTCACCGCCCTTCTTTTTTGTTCAGATGTTTTAGTACTGTTTTTTACGTCATCGTATCCATCAAACACGACTGTAGAATGTGGCCCGTAATTACATTTTACACAATTTATGTACTGATCACAAATATCTGGGTAAGAGGAGGTTTCCTCATTAAGGCTTTATCCAATGGTGAAAGCCAATAAATATGGAGCTAATTTGTACTCCAAATGTGATGCTAAATCCTTCTTGGGAATAGCAATCCTTTGACAAAGAAGCAATAGATCGACGACGACTGTCTCATTATTGATTTTGACTGCACTGTGCATGGCTCCCAATGATAAAAGTTTGTCTTTACGCTGTTAAGTTAAGTTATTTCCCAGCGTTTTTTCATGAGCTGTTTACCGATTTCTTCTGCAAGGTGGCAATTAACTTTGCTATTTCCAACAATACCTGTTGATAAGGACATGAGGTTTCCTATCTTTGGGAATAGGTAATGATCCATAAACCACGCGTAAAGCTTTTTTCGGTCCTTTTGATCCATGCGTTGGCGAGACAAAAGAAGATCTACGTGTTGATCTTCTGAAGAAAAATATACTCCACTAAATAACTCAAGTGCAGAGTAGATGGCATTGCTTACTACCGTCGCTTGTAGCCATTTTGTTAGTGTCGAATCCGTAATTCGCCTTCCTCGGGTTATTCCTCTACAGCTCTTCATGCTGCGCATCAAGGTCTGCTCTATAGTCATGTCTGACTAAACTTCAGAATAAAAAGTATCACCTCTTTTTATTGTAAAATAGCCTTTCTTTACAAATAACTGATATTCGTGTGGCGTCATTCTTGTTTTAAGCTGAATCATATCTTGGAGATACAAATGTGCATATCGAGCATACTGAAAGTGTCTGCTGGCATGAAAAAATGATGGAATCATTTTGAGAACACAGCTAAGATAACTCTTCCAATCACCAGCTTGGTCTGCAGCAATAAATTGTTTCATAATAGTCCCCATGTGGTAGTATTGGATCCATAATGCAGCGTTAGATCCATTTTCTTTTAAATCATTTAATTTATTCATCATTTTTGATTGAAGTGAAGTCAACTGTTTATTGTTATTATTTTTTTTTTTACTTAAAGGCTCAGTTCGCATGTCTTTTAAAAGGATATTTATCGTTTCCTTCTCATCGTCATTGATATCCATATCGTTTAGAATCATCTGTGATATAGTCGTGTGCACTAATAAATGTGCGCGAACTGCTCTTGGGTAAGCATGACCGCTCAAAATGTGTTCCACTGAGTTTGGAGCAAAAATGTTGCATAGCAGATCTCTTAAGCCACTTCCTGCCATCACGTGTCCAATGCAACGAAGGTAAGACATTAGCATGTGGAACCCCCGAAGCCGCACGATAATATTTTTGATATTCGAATCATCTTGACTAGACGTAATAATGTCGCGAGCTTTTATATAAAGGTGTAAACCAAATGTGACAAAACACATTTGGGACAGGCACTGATCTGCGGCACATTTCAAAGCAGCGTATATTGTGTCATAGTCAGTTGGAGGTGAAGTCATGAAAGAATGTAAGGAGATAGCAGCACTTTTATCAAAGTTCAGGCTTGGCTGAATACATCTCATGAAACCTTTCCATTCGGATACAACAGGCACTTCGAGCCACTTGCCGCTTATCCATAGCATTTCACTCAAACTTGGTACAGTTGTGTCTTGGTCCAAGAAATTTGATTGGTTCACATCTTGTATCATAATTTATTTAAGTCCTCCTTTAGCAAACCTGCTATATGTGTGCAGTTGCTAGACTCCTAACGTTCCGGTTTGTGTAGCAGCGGGAACTTTAGTTAATTTTTTTTATTGCTTGTAACCATAAAATGCCTCCCATGCTATGAAACTTGTTCAGACCGTCTAAAGTAGCCACATTGAAGTCTGCATTGTCAACCACATACTGCGCGAAAGTTTCAGGCGGTAAAGATTCTTGGGCGTAATATATTACAGACAACTGAAGCATGGTAGCATCGTAGTAAGAACCACTGAACCCTAAATTAGATAGGAAATCTAGTAAGCGTCTTAAACCGAACTTTCTATAGATAAAAAACGCAACCCTTTGAAGCACTGATGAAATGAAGCTTCTTGGCCAAATTATGCTGACGATCGAATGTGCTAATGATACTAATATTATTTTGGTTTTCTTATCATTTGGCTTACGTGTGCAAAGTGCATCCAAAAATAAGTTGAGGGATTCAGGAATCAAGGTGTCTGCATCCTCAAGAAATGTACCACTGGGTGCATAGTGACTCGTATCAAAGACACGAGACTGCACATCTTGCTTAATTATCATAGCTGCCGTTTTTACAATTTGTAGGCGTTCTTCATTCTGATTTTCACACTGAGAACTGTACCATTTCTCATTCAAGATCTTATACTCAATGTTACGGAAACATATGAAGGTTTTATGTGATTTTGAATAACTAATCAATATTTAATCGCCATATTTCTCCTTCAGTTTGCGGGGTGCAGTAACATGACGCAAGAGGGGCATACAAAGCAGCGCACGAGCGAGCACTTTGTGGCACGACTTATCATCTTTTGAAAGTATAACAATTTTGTTTCTTATTTTTATCACCTTTAATACTCTTCATCTTCTAAAGACCGCACAGTAAAATGTTTAGACATAATTTATAGAGAATTTAGTTTAGATAATTATTATAGAAGTCACTAAAGTGATATTATAAATAGCTTTCGAATCACAAACAAAAAACTTGAAAAATAGATCTTTCCCCTCCCCGCCCCCCCGCCGGCTCGTGCCCTACCCTCGGGAGTTTTTAGTATATTCATCTGGACACCTTAAGGAATAACTATACCAACTAACAAAACTTATGTATTATTTGGTCTGATCGACGTTTTTTAAGGTAATTTTCTTAGGTCATACATATTTTTACAAATTATTGCATTTGATCTTCCGTAACATTTTGTTTAACTTCTCATCTAAATTTATATTCTCTCTTTATCCTTCTTGATCTTAAAAACCGATCTGATACCTAATAATTCATATTTATCAGGTTTCTTAAGATGCTCCCAGGGGTCATTTTCAACTAAGGCTTTCATTTATTGCTTCTTTATGTTATGGGTTCATCAGTGTCGAAACTAAAACAACTTAACTCGTAATCATAGAATAAATTATGAGAAACTTTTAAGGCACTTTTCATCTAACTTTAGTTTTAGATTTGTTTCAGTATTGTGCAATACGCCAAATGGTTTACCATTCTGCAATTTTACTTTATCATTACTCTCCAAGTTGCTTTCTAGATTCAGAGAATAAAATTTTTCTACTACTTACTTCTCTGTTTATTCAAAAGATATCTCTCTTGTAATAACTACTGTATGTGTGTAGGGTAAGATGGAGTTAACTGGACACCCTGTAAAACAAATGCTAAAAATATCGGTTAGAAATGTTTAATTATTTTTTTATTTATTGCAAATCAACAGTTATATTGTTTTTTAGAAAATTGTATTTAGAACAAATCATGGTTTCAATCTATTGATTCAGTGTAAAACTGACAGACAGGTTAAATAAACACTATGGGTGGGTTAAGTAAACAGTAATATGTACTTCAAGCAAGGAAAATAAATATTGATTCAAATTAAACTGTTTTTAATATATAAATCATGCTACTACTTTTTACTGGTGTTGGTAATTTGTAGATAACTTCCTTCTTTGGAACATAGCTCTGTTCAGTTGTGTAAATTTATGTGAGTCATTATGACGTTGGAAAAAAAGCAATTCATACCCATCTGGGCTTTCTTCATCGACTTTTGCCACGTAGTGTCGACAGTTGGACAATGTTTTTCCGTATACAACAACAACTCAGAAGTCACCAATTTTCAGTCCTTTTTCTTCTTTTAAATCGCTGAAATATTCAGGAGAATATTTTACGGTTTCTTCCTTAGATGACAAACTGGATTCTACTATCTTCCTCTTGGTTTTGTTTTGTTTTGCTACAGCCACCTTATCATTCTTTTTTTCCTCACGAATTTGCGCTTCTTTTTCCAGTTCTTTTTTAATGGCAGTATAGGTTAAAACCATTGATCGTTGTTTTCTACGTGCACTTTTATTTGGTTTCCATGTGCAGCTTTTGGATGGGGACAAATTTCTTCAAGAGTAATAAATTTTGATGGTTCAGCGTGTGTGTCTTGAACTAAATTAAGCTGACAATTATCTTGTTTGAATACATGGTTCTCCTGCAATGTTTGATACAAACGTTTCGGTTTCCTTGGTAATCTGGGGGATGTTATTCTAAAATTTGCCGGTTATCTTGCACTGATTCTAAATTTTGAAGCTCTTCAACTGGATTCTGTCTATCCGTAACATAAGAAGTTGCAAAATCAATATCAGAAAATATCTGATTATCAAAAGGTTCGATACCAGTGGCCTCAAAAGCACTACAAATGTTTTTTGGTGTGAATGCTGCAGGAAACTCTTCTCCACTAAACCTCCTACGTCGTATATGGTAATAGGGCTTCCAGGATGATTTACCATCCATTATCATAAACAGCATTGTAGAATTTTTTAAAAGGGCCAAATACGATGACGTCAAACGGTTGTAACTTGTGGCTGCAATGGGGAGATAACGTTAACATTATAATGCCGTTTTCTTTAGCAAAATCAAGTGTTTCTCGTGATTATCGATCAAAATAAATTTTGGATTCTCTTTCGTAGGTCTTTTATGTTTTGCAAAATGTTGTAAAGAGGTAAAACAACGAGCTGTTCATCCATCCTGTAGGTGCTTGCATACCTCTTCAAAGTTATTCGAGGAATTTCAAATTGTTCGGAAGCACGTTTTACAAAACAACCTATTTTAATACCATTCTAATAGCCTGTTTGAGCTGTCCTTCAGTGTAAGCCCTTTGGTTAGTGGTGCGCTTTCAAACTCGTGGCATTTATCACGAAATCTTCTAAAGAGAAGACAAAATTAATATGTAGGATTCCTGTAAATTGAGTACAGGTTAAGTGGGCATGTTTACTTAACCCCTCTGTTCAGTTAACTCCACACATTCTTTTTTCAATAAATGTGAAAAATAACATATGAAATTCATTTGATAGAAATAACTAAAAACACAAAAGTATAGTAAATTCTTACATCTTTCAGTTGATAAGATAATAATTCTCAAAAATACAAAGATTGGAGAGAAGACAAAAACCCCAACGTTGAATTCAGATTTTACTGTGTCGCACCACAATCACTTAACCTCAATTAAACAGTGTTATAATGGTGATATCTAATATTTTTCAAACAATAAACAGGAACCTGTATATATGGTCACAACGTAACAAATTAGAGTCGGCTATTTACCAACAGATATGCAAATACGGTATTTTTTTTTTTTTTTTTTTTTTTTTTTTTTTTTTTTTTTTTTTTTTTTTTTCCTTTTTTTTTTTTTTTTTTTAACTGTTCAGTTAACATTTATGTCCAGTTAACCCTATCTTACTACCTCATCTTTTAGATAATGGATTAAGAATACCCTTCAACATTATCGTGAGCATGCCGATAAAAATTCCATTTTTCCAGATTTACTATTCATGTCTAATTTTTGCCTATTTTCCTTAAGTATATTATATGTCCAAACTTTGTTGCCAAAAACTCTATAATTATTTTTAAATCAAAACACGGTTAAAATTGATTATATAAAGAAACCCAGAAAATTTTTTGTAAGTGAAAAATTTATAACCTCCTTATCATTATCGCTTCTTAGAATCTTCACTTTTTTATTTGTCTGATTTTAAAAATACAAGAAAATCTTCACAAAACTTCATATACAAAAAAAAAAAAAAAAAAAAAAAAAAAAAAAAAAAAACCAAATTTAAAAAAACAAAACCCAGACTTATTTTTTTTAAAAATAAACAAATTTATTGTTACTATAATCATCTATCTGCAAACACGTATAAGAGTAAATTGTTGAAAAAGGACTTCTCTATTGATCTTCAAAGTTCCATGTTATTATATCTTAAAGGAGGATTTATTTTAAAATGTCGACGTGCGTAGAAAATTATTTTGCGTATTTATTTTAATTTACTTTTTCCTTATGTTTATTTGCTTGTAAATTTGTTAAAGAATTGGAGTACACAATTTATTTTGCATTCAATCAAATTTTATTTAGTAAAAGAATCAAAGCCGGAAGTTCAAAGGTTCAAATAAACTTATTTGCACCCAAAGACAATCATTTTCAAATGCACATTTTGAAAATAAGTGATATAATTACATACCCCCCCCCCCCCCCCCCCCCCCCCCCCCCCCCCCCCCCCCCCCCCCCCCCCCCCCCCCCCCCCCCCCCCCCCCCCCCCCCCCCCTCCCCCCTCCCTCCCCTTCCCCCCCCCCCCCCCCCCCCCCCCCCCCCCCCCCCTTCCCCCTCTCCCTCCCCCCCCCCCCCCCCCCCCCTTTCCCCTCCCCCCTTCCCCCCCCCCCCCCCCCTCTCCCCCCCTCCCCCCCCCCCCCCCCTTTCCCCTCTTCCCCCCCCCTTCCTCTTTTTTCCCCCCTTCTTCCTTCCCCCCCCCCCCCCCCCCCCCCCCCTCCTCCTTCCCCCCCCCTTCCCCCCCTCCCCCCCCCTTTTTTCTTCCTTTCCTTCCCTCCCTTCCCCCCCCCCCTCCCTCCCTTTCCTTTTCCCCCCCCCCCCTTTTCCCCCCCCCTCCCCCCCCCTTCCCTCCCCCCCCTTCTCCCCCTTTCCCCCCTTTTCCTTCCCCTCCCTCTTTTCCTTCTCCCCCCCCCCCCCCCTTTTCCCCCCTTCCCCCCCCCTCCCCCTTTCCCCCCCCCCCCCCCTCCTCCCCCCCCCTTTCCCCCCCCCCCCCCTTTTCCCCCCCCCCCCCCCCCCCCCCCCCCCCCCCCCCCCCCCCCCCCCCCCCCCCCCCCCCCCCCCCCCCCCTTCCTTCCCCCCCCCCCCCCCCCCCCCCCCCTCCCCCCCCCCCCCCCCCCCCCCCCCCCCTTTTCCCCCCCCCTCCCTCTTCCTCTCCCCCCCCCCCCCTCCCCCCCCTTTTTTTCCTTTTTCTCCCCCCCTCCAATAAAAAAAAATTAATTTAAAAATTTTAAAAATTTATAAAAAAAAAAAAAAAAAAAAAAAATAAAAAAAAAAAAAAAAAAAATAATAAAAAAATTTAAAAAAAAATATAATTTTTTAAATTAAAAAAAAAAAAAAAAAAATAAAAAAAAAATTAAAAAAAAAAAAAAAAATTAATTTTTTAAAAAAAAAAAAAAAAAATAAAAATAAAAAATAAAAAAAATAAAAAAAAAATTAATTTAATTATAAAAATTTATTTTTATTAATAAAAAAAAAAATTTAAAAATTTAAAAAAAAAAATAATATAAAAAAAAAAAAAAAAAAAAATAAAAAAAAAAAAAAAAAAAAATAAAAAAAAAAAAAAAAAAAAATTATAAAAAAAAAAAAAAAAAAAAAAAAAAAAAAAAAAAAAAAAAAAAAAATATAAAAAAAAAAATTTAAAAAAAAAAAAAAAAAAAAAAAAAAAAAAAAAAAAAAAAAAAAAAAAAAAAAAAAAAATTATAAAAAAAATAAAAATAAAAAAAAAAATTAAAAATTAAAAAAAAAAAAAAAAAAAAAAATTTTTTTAAAAAAAAAAAATATAATAAAAAAAAAAAAATTTTAAAATAAAAAAAAAAAAAAAAAATTTAAAAAAAAAAAAAAAAAAAAAAAAAAAAAAAAAAAAAAAAAAAAAAAAAAAAAATATATATTTAAAAAAAAAAAAAATTTAAAATCAAAAATTTCCTAACATTTTATTAAACAAACAACTAAAAATCATCGCAGTTTTTATGGTTTTCTTCAAACGTGGGGCCATTTCAAAACTATTACTAACGTCTTTTTAGTAGAAAAAGCTCATTAAATTTGTCTTGGTGTATAGGTTGATTACCGGACATTTACTAGTCTATTTTAAACTTTTTCGTTTGTCTATTATTTCCACACGGTTCAATTCCGTAAGTTGTTTTGTTTCACAATGACTCTAGCATAACCTGTTCTGGCCGACAACGATTGTTGAACGCATTTTGTCTAAAAAATTTTGATTTTACATGCAAAAGTATTTGTAAATTTGTTAAATTTTTCCAGGATTTGTACATATTGGACTTTAACGACCACTAACTTTAAAATAAAAAAAACTAGAAAAATTAAGAAAAATGGTTTTGGCCCCTAGCTGGGTGCCAAATACTACTAAAGCGTTGTTAAAAATAATAAAATTAAAGATATCAAATACGAAAAGAAATAATAAATGTACGAGTATGATATTTAATTGCAAAAATTGCAACAAAACAGTACTTAGTAAAAGCACATCTAAATCAACCCCTTCTTAAGCAAATAAAAACGTAAAAAACATTTTTATACAAGTTTAACAATATTTGGCACTTAAGTTTCTGTAACAGTAAAATTCCGACAAAAAGAGGTCATTCATTAACGTATGCTTTTGTTAATGTACTTTTAGCACCAACCGCTATAAATCTTTGAACTCCTTTAAAGTAGTTTAAAATTTTAAGCATCAAACGGGCACGAATTGTAGCAAAAACTTTATGCGCTTGTAAGTTGTTACAACCACCCTTGTATAAGTAGTAAACACAAAACGGTAATAAATTAAAGCTGTTAAGAAATAATTAAATAAGGTAAGATGAAAAATCACAGCCTACTGAGGTTAGAAAGAAATTAAATGGTCGAAATATCCTTTTAATTTTATTTAAACATTACAAGGATGTTTAAGCCCTCGCTGCAGAGTTAATTTTACTCTTTTCAAAATAATTAAATAAACATCAAAATATTAGGTTAAAACTGGAAGAGTTTTAAGATAATATTAAAAGGGGTCTTTGTCTAACGTCTAGTGTAAAAGTTTCCTAATTTCTTGAATTTTAATTTCAGTCCTATATGTAAATTTTAGAAGCTTTTATTATTCTTGAAACTTTGGTAACTTTAACTGTGTTAATTTTGGTTGAAAGCCATGAATTTTCTCATTTAAGGAAGTTAAATTTATAAAACTTCATTTATAAAAAAGTCACGTAAATTTATCAAAATACGATAACTTTGTCTTTGTTTTTGCTGTTTCAAAACTCAACCACTTTTTTTAAAACAACGCTTTTTTTTAAATTCAAACTATGCGATTACCTTTTAAAGTTGTTGGAAATTTTCAAAGTATTAAAGTTGAATTCCTATAGCGACACACATCAATTTGCACTAGTACGATATGTTAGGTTATGTCTCATAAAGAATATAGATTGTTGATAATGTTAAAAGACACTTTTGACGAGTAGGTACATATTGCATTTGCAAGACGGAGCAAAACATACATACGTTGTTTGAAAACTTCAAGGGGCACCCTTGATTTTCGAAACTAAAATTATGTCACAACCTAGCAAGGCTGATCCATAAAAGCTCAAAATTCAATTCAAATATTTTTTGTCTTTTTCAAAAGACGACCAACCAAACAGGGGAACACACTGTAAATCTTTTTTTTCAATTGAATTTTTTAAAGTAGGTATTCTTTTATTAGGTCTATAAATCAATATCAGCGTTATTTTTCTACGTGTGCCGAATTTTGTTTGTGTCTGTTTTTTCTAATTCTCTCAATTTTCCTTTTTATTTAATTTTTGAATTATTTTCATATTATGGCACAACTTTGTGTACATTATTATTTTATTTCAATTATGTACATAATTTTAATTCTTAATAAAACGATCTAAATTTATCACAAGATTCTTGGGAGTTTTACTTTTCTATCCAAAAATGTCTTATCGTTTATCTTTTGTGCACTTTCAGTAATAAATTTAGTGCGCTATTTTCAAGTTAAGATTAAAATTAAAATTAAGTACAAGATCGAAATTTATTTATTTTTTGTGTAAGCATTATGGACATAAAATAAAACTCATTTTAATACAAGAATTTAATTATGTACATAATTTAAATAAATTTTACTAAAACAATTAAAATTTTGTACCTACATAATTAAAATTTAATAATTGCAAATATAATAAAAATTTGTTCATTTAAATTCCTGAAAAATTTAGTTGCAAAATAATTTTTGTAAATAAAAAAATGTTTAAATTAATATTTAAATAAAATGCACATTAACATGTCAAAATATCTTGAAACTTCTGTATTTTAATTTTATACTTGCAGATTGGGAAAATTATAAAAAAATTATTTTCCCGTTTAAACTAAAAGGTATGATCAATGACGATGTCGAACACATAACCTCAGTTATGATAGAGGCAGCAACAGAAACTATACCAATCAGTAGTGGTCGTATGTCTAAGAAAACTGTATCTTGGTGGAATGATGATGTTAGAGAAGTGATATCACAGAAGAAAAAAGCTCTTAATAGATTTCGTCAAAACCCTACCCAACAAAATTTAATTGATTTTAAAAGAGCTCGTGCCAAAGCACGAAAGTTGGTACTTGACAGGAAACGGACAACGTGGGGCAACTATGTAAGCACAATATCATGTAATACTTCTACTTCTGAAGTATGGCATAAAGTACGTTCCATCGCTGGTAATAGGATCTCATCGACATTATCCCATCTTATGGTAGATAATAACAGAGTGAGTGATCCCTTTGACATCGCTGCTTCCTACTTCAAATGTACAAGTAGCAACAATAACTATGATGTTGATTTATCTACCGTTAGAACCCAATTAGAACACCCTTACAACTTTAATACAACCATTAGTATTGAGTACAATTCACCGTTCACTATTGCCGAGTTAAAAGAGGCAATGAATGGTGCAAAACAATGGTCCGTTGTACCCGACGGAATTCCATATGCTTTAGTACAATACCTTCCTGCACAATTCCATGATTCTCTTTTAACCCTTTTCAATACAATATGGACTAAGCTATTATAGTACCTATTATTAAGGAAGGGAAGGATCCTACTTCTTCTGCTAGCTACAGACCAATAAGTCTAACATGTTGTCTTGGCAAATTATTGGAAAAGATGGTGAATATGATACTAATGTGGTGGCTAGAGACCCACAACTTGATTGCACCTTATCAAGCCGGCTTCCGGAAACACCACTCCACAACTGATCCTTGGTATATCTTCAAAATGCCATTCAGGACAGCTTTAGAACTAGACACACTTAGTTGCGGTATTTTTCGACTTACAGAATGCGTACGATATGACATGAAGGTTTGGTATTATGCGAACGCTTTTTGAATGGGGTTTTCGTGGTAATCTTCCAAAGTTCGTCCAATCTTTTCTGACTGATCGTACATTCTAAGTTAGAGTAGGAACGTTACTGCCATCCTTAAAAATATTACAAAATGGCGTACCTCAAGGGTCACTTACTGTCACATTATTTGCTATAGCCGTAAATTGTCTTGGATATAGACTGGATACCTCAATTAGCAAATGTTTATACGTTGATGATTTTATCATTTTTACGTCTAATAAAACTATACAGTCAATAAAAGCTTCACTACAGAGAGCTATAGATTAAGTACACAGTAACGCTAGTTTGGTAGGTTTTAAATTTTCTCTCACGAAGGTACATCTTGTGTGCACTTTTGTAGACTTTGAAAACCACACCCTGATCCTCGACTATATCTCTGTGGTAATAATATTATTTGTAAACCTTTAGTCAAATTCCTAGGTTTGACCTTTGACAGCAAATTAACATGGTCGGATCATATTGAGGGACTAATTACTCGAGGTAAAGTTGCACTAAATGTAATAAAGTGTTTATCCGGTACCACATGGGGAGCAGACACACAACTACTACTGAAAGTATGTAAGGCACTTGTTTTTAGCAAAATTGATTATAGATGCGCCGCATATGGTTTTACTCAAAAATCCGCCTAGATACTATCCATCATTCTGGGTTAAGATACGCATCAGGAGCTTTTCGCACAAGTCGATCTCACAATTTGTACGTTGAAACCAATACGCCATCACTGCAGTACTTAAGAAACGTTAGGCTCCTTACGTGTGCGGTAGGAATCTGTACCCAACTTGGTCATCCCAATTATAATGTGTTTTTTCGTGGAAGGCATCGATATGGCACTAAAACAACAATTTCGAGACTAGCCGGAATACGCACCCATTAAATATGTAGGACACTAGGATACCGCATACCTCGAGTATTACCATTTGGTTTTGAGGAAGTAGCTCCATGGGTCAAAGTAACTCCAGTAGTGAATCTCTCTCAAAAGAATACCACCAATCGGACCTTCTGCAAGGTCGTTTCCGAGAAATTGTAAACAGTTCCTTAATGGAACAAATAATATATACCAATGGTTCCAAGACGAATGAAAGAGTAGGATGCGCAATTGGAATTGGTAAAGAAGTAGACTCTTGGAGCCTATCACAGAACGTGACCATCTTCACGGCAGAGCTTTATGCTGTAAGATACATGCAGTAGTTACCCTTGATCGTATATGTTTGTGATTCTGCAATAACTCAAGATTGAATAAGTTTTATTTAAATTATACTCTCTTTTCGGCTACAATAATTGTTCGAAATGAGCACCTGCAACTTCTAAACATTTGGTGCACCGAGTAATAATGTTTGTTATTAAATTTTGCAGCATGTTACGATTTTTTATTTCTCTAACTGCATTATTTATCAGATCAAGAAGTTGTTCTTCGGTTTCAATTTCTACTTCATAAACAAGAGCTTTTAAAATGCCCCAAAAGAAAAAATCTAGGACATTTAGGTCTGGACTTCTTGCAGGCCATGATATCGGAGCATTGAGCCCGATCACCTCTCTGGAAAGTTTTGGTTTAACCAATCCCTAGTTTGAAGTCCCCCTGGAGCTCCATCTAATTGACCCACATGTCTCTCCTGACAAGTAACGGTACTTCCTCCAAAATTCCGGTAAATCGTTGTTTAAAAATAGACAAAATTTTCGGCGTTTAATCTACAAGGCATAATGTGTGGCCCTATTAATCTATTTCCGATAATTCCAGCCCATACATTGACGCTGAATCTAAACTGGTTATTAGTTTGATGGAAGACATGAGGGTTTTCATCAGCCCAGTGGTGCATATTGTGCATATTAAACATTCCGTTACGGGTAAAGGTGGCTTCATCCGTCCATAACATGTTTTCAATGAAAGCCGGATTGACTACTTGTTGCCGTAATAACCATCTGTAAAACTCTATCCGTCGCGGATAATCTTCCGGAAGCAACCCATGGACTCGCTGGAAGTGGAACGGATGTAAGAGATTTTTTCTTAACACTCTATGTACAGCAGTATGGCTAATATAAAGTCTTTGAGCTACAGAACGGGTACTTTGTCGAGGTTCGTCTTCAAATACCTGTAAGATGTTCTCTTCCATTTCGGGTTGTAACACACGTCGTGGTCGCCCTCCACCAACTCCCTGCTTAGGATCCATTCTTCCTGTTTCTCTTAAGCGCTGATCTAGTCTTTGGATAACATGATCATCAGGATGTCTCCTGTTTACATAACGTTCGGCATATAAATTTGCAGCTCGATGAAAATTACCAACACATTCACCTAATATCAAATACATATCTGCGTACTCGCGAAAACTGTATACATTTTTCTCAAAACCGAAAGCACAAAACTGAAGAAACACACAAGGAACAAAGTAACTTATAACAATAATATAAGCGAATAGTAACTAATAAATAATGAGTGAAGCAGATGTTTTACGAAAATATTAGAAAAGTGACTTTTACAAATATCAAAAATGACAATAATTAATTCGTCAATCATACATCAAGCTATCAATTTTTATTATTACATTTTAAACATCAACCCAGCTTATAATGCATAGTTGCAACATTTTCCAAAACTATAAATCACGAAGATTTTGCATTCTTAAATATTAAATTAATACATAAACTATTACCAAAATGTTATAATTTATATTTGATTACTTATTTTAGTTGCTGAACTATGTATTGTTGATACAATTTCAATGCAATTCTCAACCATAGTCAAAACATTTTTTAAAGTTTAAGCATTAATACCTCCTTAACCGAAGAGTTAACACTAAAACGGTATCAGAGTTTTTTGGTTGGTTTTCAACGTATAATGGCGTGGTGTAATTATTAGGCGCATGTTTTAATACACCCTGTATAATGATGATGTTCTGATTCAAATGATCACGTGTGCTTTGCACTGTTTGTAGTGCAACGGCAACACCGTCTCTTTTCTTTGGGTCCCAAGTTATGTTGGAATTCGTAGAAACAAAATTGCGGATACTGCTGCACGCTTTACCGACAGTAAAGATAAAAATTCAGTGGTGAGTGTACTGCATGTGGATGACGTGAGAAAAAAGTTAAGAGATTTAATTATGAATGCATGGCAGCGAGAATGGGACCAGACTGTTGCAAAGCTGAAGTCAGTCAAACCATTAATAAAAGAGTGGAAATGTCCAATTGCATTGACCAGACGTGAAAGAGTGATCCTAACTTGATTGAGAATCGGCCATACAGATCTAACATTAAAAGAATCCTGTTTACTGTTCAGTTGTTCCATTTCACGATAATTTTCTTCCATCCATATCTCATTTGCTTTTCTTATGTGGTGCTCTATTTGCCTTTTTAATTGTTTATGTTTTTGCAGGTCAGTGTTTTTGTAGTTACGCTTTTCTTCTATAAGGTTTATGATTTCCTGTGTCATCCAAGGTTTTTCGTGTTATGCTCTTTTCTGCCCACAACTTGGTCCGCGGCAGTCAATATTGTAGATTTAATTTGATTCCAGGCCATGTCGATATTTGTCGTTGATGCTTCTAAAAATCACTTGCTATTGAGTCATTAAACTTTTCTGATACTGCAGTTCTTTGAGCTTTTCTGTGTTTATTATTTTGGTTTTATTATCCTTTGCAGCTTCCTTAGTCTCACTTTTATATTGGCTACGAGCAATTCGTGGTCAGTGTCCGCGTCTGCACCTGGGTAGGTTTTAGCACTCCCAATGCTATTCCTAAACCGCCTGTTGATACAAATGAAATCAATTTGGTTCTTTATGATCTTCTCTTTGCTACTTCGTGGTGATGTCCAAGTATAGAGTCGTCGAGGGGTAGCTCATAAAAGTATTAGTGATAACTAGATCTTTTCCTGACAAAACTCTATGAGTCGTTCACCTCTTTCATTCCTATCCCCAATCCAAAGCCACCAACAACATTCTCGACCTTGCCTTTGCCAACTTTAGCATTGAAATCTCCCATTATTATGTTAAGTTCATGTTTCTTTAACTTTTTAGTTAGCTCATTCAGATCTGAGTAGAACTTCTCTATAGTTTCTTCATCGCTGTCGGCTGTGGGAGCATATACCTGTATCAAGTTGGTATTTATAGGCTTTGTACGTAACTGAATCAGCATCATTCTTTCATTGTACAGCACGAAATTAGCGACATATTGTTTCAGTTCCTTTTTTTATCATAATACCCACACCATGTTTATGTTCGCCGTCTTGACACCCAGAGTAGTACAGTACCACATCATCATGAATACACTCTCCTGCATTTGGCCATCTAACTTCGCTGAGACCAAGGACTTCTATGCCCACTCTGCGCATCTCCATAGCAACGGTTGTTAGCTTTCCAGCTTTATAAAGGGTTTTAGTGTTCCACGTTGCAATGCGAGTTAAAGTCGCATTATTTTTGTTTTTATTTTTCCACCCGGGGATTCTTCGCACCCTGTCCCATTAAAGGGACGCCGGGCACTCGGGCCGTTTTCTTTTGCTACTTATCATTGTGGTTATTCTTGAGAGTTTGTAGTGCAGTAGTTTCTCCTTGCTTTCTGCACCGCAGTGTTCCAGCCGAGGAAATCGATATGAGATTGTCGCCTGTAATTGTCCAAGCCAAGCCTTAAGAGACAATATTTGTCGCTAGCCTTGGTTTAGTAATGGCATAGCTGCTGCTCTATACCATCCTTTTATACGATCCCTAAAAGGAGGGTTGCCACTTGCGCTGAGTTTGCCGATCCAAAGTCCATCTTTTCGCCGCACTCACCGGTGTAGTCTTCACCCGTATCCCTGGGCATGGGTAATGCGATATACCCCGCAATACTGGGTCCCCAGTAGAACTTAGCCACCGACTCATTGAGTCGGGCCCACCCCCGCGACGTGGACGCGTCTACTGAGATTTACCTAAGTGAGTTTCAGAGAAGATGTCTCTGGGTCTCCTTAGGCCGGGTTAATGTTCATGTATGGTGCCATGAACAAGGGTGTTGTAATGTTAAACAGCGCCTTCTAGCTATCACGTCAAAATTTATTCGGACTATCTTGCATATTATTAAGTAAGAAGAGCTCTTTTAAACAATACCTAGTTTGTTCAATTCCATTAACTTATACCGGAGTTATTTGCATTTAAATAATAACATGTTTGACGTTTCCCCACCACTAGATTTTCTAAGACAGACTAAAATACCATAAACAAAAAAGCTGAAATTTTACAGTATTTACTACGGCAATATTAAAAATATATTTATATTTGCATATATTTTTTGAGAAAGATCCCAATTTTTATGATCGACCATAACAGTTTTCACACTCTAGCGGCCATCTTACAAACTTGAAAAATAATTACCCGCGATTTTACGTAGTCGATTTACTTATTAAATATTTTTTTTTTCAATATTGTCAGATCTCATAATTCCTCGGAGATATAGCCGGCGTCTATTCTTAGTTGGCCACCCGGTACATACAAACTTCCTTCCAATTATTGCTAAGTTATAGAAGATAGCTGCATTTATATAAATTAGAAATAAAAGAATGCAGTAGTTTGAAACTGGTAGGGTAAAGTGTCATTATATGACACTCTTCTTATTATGAGACCCCCGGTTATTACTCGGTATAAACTCTGAAATACAGTATCAGCGCCTTTCTCCTCTATCGACACACACAGTACCAATATCGTCAGCGCATGATGACGCTGAATTTAGCGTTAGTTTGCGTTTCTAAAACAGATGCTTCATAAAGTTTAAGCTCAAGAAAGTTTCCTTTTTAAGTGCTTGTTTAATTTGCTATTATCTTCTATCATGGTAAGTGGTCAAATATGGCTATTTGACTTATTAGGGATACCACGTGCAAAGGAATTAGTCCATGAGACCATTTTATTGCAAATAGTAGAGTATTAACCTACAAAGTATTTTTGTTTACTACGTCATTGGTTCTTGCGAGTTTCTATTATGAGAGAGGTATCCTATTCGGAACGGATTCTGTGAGCAGTACTGAAGTAAAGTTTAAATTTGTTTTAGGTGGAATTCCTCAAAGGCGAAAAACGTGGGACAAAAACTAAATGGTGTTGGCTGTTAAAGCTGTTAGGCAACGAACTATAGGCTATAAAATGGCGGCAAAGCATTTGGTTCCAAAAGCGAACTCCTCAAACGTTATGTAAAATATTGCCTTTTCTCCCGAATATTTGGTTGCAGCACCTCTTGGCAGAAAACCTTACATTAGGCAAAGAGGATAGAAACCTCAACTTGATATAGACAACAAATACTTTGCACTTACGAAAGTCGGAAATAAAAAGGATGGCTTTTCAGTTGGCTATATCAAATAAGGGGCTAATTACCATCGGTGAATTGTATGAAGGCTGTCGGTACTTTTGCACCGCCATTAATTATCTGACCAAGAACAAATATGAAGATGGAACTAATGGATGGTGCCCCAAACGGTTTTATTTACGCCTGCCTTCCATCTGGTTAGATACAAGTGAAATATTTACTCAATGGTTTGATCATTTCATTAAATTTACTAAACCAACGTCATCTAATCCTGTATTATTAGATGGACATTACTCACATACGCGTAAAATTGAAGTGATCAACAAAGCCCAAGAAAATAGCGTAACTATTGTTTGTCTACCGCCACATAGCACACATCGAATGCAGCCGCTAGATGTGGGCTTCATCAACCCATTTAAGATATATTATGTAAAAGAAATTGAATCCTGTCTAAGGAATAATCCCGACCGAATCGTAAATGTTCTCATAATTGCTAGATTATTTGCTGCTGCTTACAATCGAGCAGCCACAATGCAAATATCTGCCAACGCATTCAAGAAAACGGGTTTGTTTCCTGTCAACAGAGATGTTCTTCGAGACTATGATTGTCGAAGGAGGGGAAGAATCTGCCAACAACAAAGAAACCTCTGAACAAACAAAATCAACATTACATAACAGCTTTCATGGTACCGAAGAACCTCGTCCAAGGACTTTTTTTTTGAATCTCAACCAGGGACTTCACAAGTTGTATATGAACCCTGTCTATAAACTCCAGAAACTCTGTTGAACTTACAGGTTCGGGAACATCACCAGATTTCACTTCGCCTAAAATAATATCTACCTTGCAAATAAAACCACTGCAAAAAATTTCTATCAGAAATAGAAACAATAAGAATTGTGGAAAATCAGCCGTTATAACCTTTTTGCCCTATAAAAATGAGCTACAAAAAAGGTTAAGTAAAAAGGGAAAAGACAAGTCCACCCAAGACAAAAAAGCACAGTCACTAAACGAATCGTTAAAAAGTCAATTAAAAGAAAACACCTGGAAAGTGACGGCTTAAGTGAAACCATTGTCCTCGATGATAAAAGTGACTTTGTTGAGTGCTTGTTTTGCAGGGGACTTTATTCTTCAGACACCCGAGGAGAGCAATGGATTAAGTATATAAAGTGCTACCGGTAAGCTCACGAAGACTGTGGTGCTCAGGAAATAAACTCCGTTTGTCCACCGTGTGAAAAAAAGTACAAAACAGTTTAATGAAGTAAGTATAAAAATACTTTGATGGTTTCATATTAGGATCCAAAATTATTATTAGTGGAATTTACATTATTTTTGTTTTTATAGTTGCATGAATAAACGCATTACTTTTTTCTATATATTTCAACAGTTTTAATAAATACACAAATTTTACTTTTAGAAAATGTCAAAAAACTAATAGAATTTATCAGTATTTTTCAAAATGGGTCTCATATTAGGGTACTTTACTTATTAGTTTTTTAATAGAATATTAAATATATCTAAAAGTATTAACTAAGGTTCAGAGATTGTAGAATAACTTCAAATAAAGATTCCGATCAATCACTGTATAACAACAATCAAGTTTCGTTTCCGGGTTGGGACTCGGTTTTTTGTTTTCTATGTCCCAGGGAGTCTAGAGATTTTTTTTAGATTTTTAAAAAAACGGAGAGTGACTAAAAATGGAGGCCAAAGTCGAAAATAGTGAAAAAATCATTATCACCGATTGGGCTTAAAATCGCAGGGGTTGTTTGTCATCTAATAGAGACCACCAAAAAATTTTTTAGATGCCCTGGTCAAAAACTCTGTAAGTTACGGCCACCAGAAATATGCATTTTTATCAAAATTTTGAGATTTCATCCCTCAATAACTTCTTTCATTTTCATCAAAAAAGCTGAAAATGTTTTTGGGACTCTGGGTATAAGTCTAACAATTACAGTAATTTTGGCCACACCCGTTAAAGTTTAAAATTGCCTATTTTTTGAATTTTTTGAAAAATGTGCAAAAATTGATTTTGCATTTTTCAAAGTGCGGTGCATAATAACAATGTAAATTCAAAAATTAGCACCTAAAACTCAATTTCAAGGATTTATGAGTATGACGAAGCTATAAGCGATTGTCCTTTAAGTTGCTAATAAGTTTATAACGGGTCAAGATACCTATCTAAGTCCTTCATAGGCCAAAGTCGAAAATAGTGAAAAAATCATCATCACCGATTGGGCTTAAAATCGCAGGGGTTGTTTGTCATCTAATAGAGACCACCCAAAAAAATTTTTAGATGCCCTGGTCAAAAACTTTGTAAGTTACGGCCACCGAAACATGCATTTTTATCAAAATTTTGAGATTTCATCCTTCAATAACTTCTTTAATTTTCATCAAAAAAAGCTGAAAATGTTTTTGGGTACTCTGGGTATAAGTACTAACAATTACAGTAATTTTTGGCCAAACCCGTTAAAGTTTAAAAATTGCCTATTTTTGAATTTTTGAAAAATATGCAACAATTGATTTCGCATTTTTTTCAAAGTACGGTGCATAATAACAATGTAAATTCAAAAATTAGCACCTAAAACTCAATTTCAATGATATATGCGAGTATGACGAAGCTATAAGCGATTTGTCCTTTAAATTGCTAATAAGTTTATAACGGGTATATACCTACCTCAAAGTCCTTCATAGGCCTATCTTGGCTTTGTTGAACATTCCCTTGGAAACGTTTTTACGCTGATCAACAAGTAAAGTTACATGCTAGTTAAAGGTACTTAACTAATAAAAAAAAAGTATCTTCTTTTACTGCAGTCTTCCCAAAAGTGGTTGGTACTCTTACTTCAGAAAACTTTACTCGGTTGATATGTTTATTTTATGGCAATTTGGGCTTTTTCCTGTGATTTTTTTTATAAAAGCTGTAAATATCTAAAATAAAAATTAAGCTACTACTGTGCTTAAAACAAACCTTAGAGAAATTAATATTTGGAGAATAAAATTTAAGTTGGAATTTGAGGAAAATGATAAAACGTTTCCGAAAAAAATGTTTTGTAATTACGCAGCAACTGTAGATCATATTTTACAAGGTGTCAGAAACTTCTGACGGAATTTGGTGCTTTTGACAGAATAACCAACAAACCCTTTACACAGGGTTTTATTAGACCTTATTTTCATTTTAAAAATTGTAGTATTCTACCGGTAAATCATCAAAAGATGATAAGTAACCGTGACCTGCAAAACCCTATTAAACACAATTGTCTAACGATACATTGGGGTAGATACTTCTCTGCATTTAAAATTACGGTACAGGAAGCGTCAATTCGTCAGGTCCTTGAGTATAAACAAGAAATAAATTCGAACGGCGGCTTAGGGTGACCTATACCAGTTACCAGAATACATATTAAAATTCACATTTAGACATACTTATTAAAAGCATTTAGACAAGAATATTTACAGGTGATCAATCTTTTCAACAAAACGACCCAAAGTGATCAGAAATGCACAGTGCGGCGAGATTTCCGACGGTGTTCGAAATCTGTATCTCTAACAAGCTGCCAAATGTAATCCCCCCATCATATTTTCATTGTACTGCCCAACATAGCGGCACTCGAAGTCCTTCACGTCTTGGTGGAACCTCTCTTGTGCATCGGAATAGGCCCCCATGTTCTCCTTGAAGACGTCAAGGTGGGCGTGGAGCATATGGACTTTTGAGACATCCGGCATCCCATATCTCCGAAGGTTTTCACCAAATCCTCGACGAGCTGGACGTAGTTTTCAGCCTTATGGTTTTTCTAGCAGCCTTCCACCACGGCGCCGAAACTGCACAAAGCGACATGCACCGCACCGGTCCACGCTCGCCCGTTCTCCCCTTTGTACCTACTTCCCCGCTAGGGCGGGAGGGTGTATGCGGTGGCGATGGGAAAGCATGTGACCACGGCACGTGACCTATCAGTGAGAAGCCGGGAGGGAACCGCGCATGCGCACAACTACCCTGTCGCAAACCGAAGGTCTCGCTGGTCTCGCGGCGTTGACAGGATTTTTGACAGGGAGTGGGGGAAGCATGGTGTCTTGGTCTTTGGCAACACTGCCTTTCTGCGAAACTCACGCGCGACGTTTGTTCAGAGGGTGTCTGGAGTCGAGCGGCCGGCAACCGACCGAGCCGCTTTCGCTCTTCCAGACATCCTTCAAAGGAAAAGACGTTTGGCGGCAGCGAAGCGTGCGTTTCGTAGAAAAGCGGTGTTGTCAAAAACCTGCTTTTAGTACATATTTCGTTCTGGGAAAGATATCTCCCTCTCAAACAAAACCCGGTTCCAAGTTTTTTTTTTTTTTTTTTTTTTAATTATTGCTAAAAACTACGCTCCTTGTAGTCCATTTTTCAAAATCTTTCAATTTTATGTTTCCTTATGAAGTCCTTGTTAGTCCGCAAAGAAATCCAAAAATAGAACGCACAGTGCCTAGTTTCTAGCAATTCGAAATCTTATAAACAAAATTGCAATCATGTCAGTTAATTAAGACTTACCAGTTAAAGTTACTCGGCAGTATTCGCAGAAAAACTGAGAACACCATGGTTGCCTGCGCCTGGGAATTGTTATGCCGAAGTAGGCTTCATAAGCTTCTTTCATTGCTGTCTTTTATTTGATATTTCCTTAAATCTCTAGCCATAAATGTGCCTTAAACGAAGCAAAAGAAGTCAGGGGAGAACTTGCAAGAACGTTCTTCCGTCATTGTAAGAGCTTAGTGACGAACGTACTACGGTTATTCACAGCTAACAAACTAGCATAACAATCTTACGCTCGCATGCTGTCACCACCAGCCACAGCCAACAACTGAGGTCTCTCTCTCAGGCTCAGGTCCTCTCGTGCCTGCTCGCTTTGTTTGGTCTCAATGATCTTGCGGGAGGGGGGAAGAGGAAGGTTTTTCCGAGAAGAACCGATGACGCACGGTCATAGCCGAGGGGTCGGCTGATATCCCTGCTCTCTACGCCTGCTGAGTGAGCGACAAACGGCTATGCCGTTGCATCGCGTTGCAGAGACGCCCTCCCTCCTTCAATGCTCGACCGTCCGCTCTCTCTGCTCATTTTCAGCGCCCGGTAGGCGACCGGTAGTGTGAATTTTTGCTTGGATATGTCTTTATTTTAACATGAAACTAGCTCCTTGCACGTCGCGCACCTTTTCAATATCTCATCTTTTCATTACGTTGAAAATTACAGCCGAAAACTAACCAAACGGTCGCCTACAAGGCGGTGAGGTTGGAAGAGAGCGAACGGGCGAGCATGGAAGGTGGGAAAGCGTCTCTTTAACAGGGCTGCTGGGCCTGCCGGGTCCGTCTGTAAGTAGCCCTGATATGAAGGACTTAGATAGGTATCTTGACCCGTTATAAACTTATTAGCAACTTAAAGGACAAATCGCTTATAGCTTCGTCATACTCGCATATTTCATTGAAATTGAGTTTTAGGTGCTAATTTTTGAATTTACATTGTTATTATGCACCGCACTTTGAAAAAAATGCGAAATCAATTTTTGCATATTTTTCGAAAATTCAAAAAATAGGCAATTTTTAAACTTTAACAGGTTTGGCTAAAAATTACTGTGATTGTTAGTACTTATACCCAGAGTACCCAAAAAATTTCAGGTTTTTTTGATGAAAATTAAAGAAGTTATTGAGGGATGAAATCTCAAAATTTTGATAAAATGCATGTTTCGGTGGCCGTAACTTATAGAGTTTTTGACCAAAAAAAAAAAAAAAAAAAAAAAAATAAAAAAAAAAAAAAAATATAAAAAAAAAAAAAAAAAAAAAAAAAAAAAAAAAAATAAAAAAAAAAAAAAAAAAATAATTTTTTTTTTAAAAAAAAATTTTTTAAATTAAATTAAAATCTTCTCAAATGTTTCAATCAATGTTTTAAATTATTAATAAAAACTGAGTCTTTATATATTCTTTATTTTTTTTTCATTGCCCGTTAAAGGTCGTCAGAACGAACTGGCTTCAATAATCAAAATAATATTAATAATATTTCAAAATATTGGTTGAAATGCTGTGTCGAACGCGCGCACTTAAAGTTTTCACATTTTCCAGTTAAAAGAAAAATGTGTTTGAAAGTTTGCATGTAGAACTTTTGCAGGTGTAATAATCGTAGCTTTTAATGCGAATAACCTTCTTGGGTATAAAATGAAATTTGCAACTCGCCAAGTTAAAATTACCTTGATTCGGGCAAATGTAATTTTTGCAAACAGTGTCATTCTAACATTCATTTCGGTCATTTACTTTTAGTATAAAAGTCCGATCTTATCCACTTTTGGACAATAGATTACAAAATGTCTTCTGTAATGTGCCATAATAAATACAGGGCACGGTTACATGATAAAACGGATTTGGTATACGATAAAAATCTTAAATAATAATAGCGTTATTACGCTATAAACCTCCTACAATAAACAGTAAACATTTCAAAGTTATTATTATTAACTATGTTAAGAATCGATGTTTATTATTCCTAAAGGATAATGCAATTATAATCCAGTGGTACTGATATTCATAGAGTGAAACTTTCTTCTCGCGCGAAGGTTTGTTTATTTCTGTAATTGGCGTCGACGTATCTGTGTTAAAAATCTAGTAATTGTTCAATAGTGTAAATAATGGATACTGAAGTACGCGTGCTTACGACATTAATCATTTCAACACGAGTTTGTTAATGCTAAAGAAGTGGGCGATTTAATTCCATCTTCAATTGATTCGATTTGTGAATTTTTTTTGTAAAACTTAACGGCTGAGATTCTAGTTTCCATGAAACATGTTTACAAATTATTTATTTTTAGACAAACGTCAAAAAAGGTAAAATTTCAGTATCATGATTCTATACAAAGCATACATTTCTTAACAAATAACCATTTTTTGACAGAAAAAAAAACTTATTAAGTTGGACAATAAATTATTACAATTAATAAATTCTGATTTTAGCGTTTATTAAGTTGCCATAAAATTTCAAGTTTAAATTTGATTTTGAATGAAGATCAGAAGTTTGATTTAAACTTATGGGTTTGAGAAACTTTTAAGTAAACACTATTTATTATTTAACTTATTGAAAAGACTATTGTTATTGTTTGTTTATTGACCAGTTTAGACTTTAAAATAACTAACTTATCTTCAATATATCTGAATCACAAATAAATATGTCTGACAAATCAGCTTACGTGAATTCAATAATTTTTTTATTGGTTAAAAAATCATTTCTTTCCTAAAAAATTATCTGACAATGAGTTATTTTAAGTTGCTTATCAAAACGATATAATTTTATTTTGTTTGTCATACGCGTTATTATTTAAAAAACCTCTCGATCACTTTTATTTAAATGTCTAAAGAGGTTTCCAGTTTGGAAAACTACCGGGAGATGCATGGAATAACGCTACATCTGCAACAAGCAACGTTTTCTGAAATCCAGAATAAATTCAAAGTACCAAAAGTTCAAAAGTTTTGTTATTTTTCCGCTGGCACTTGTTACTACTTCGATTCAAGCAGCTTGAAAAGTTGCAACTTCACCGGAATACACTCTTACCGAAAAGAAATTGCTTTTAAGAAAAAAATTGGAAATTTTATAAGTTTAGTAAAACCTAAATTAGTAATCAAACACCAAAGGCTAAATTCTTCATTAGAATCTGGAGATTTAATTTTAACGTACACTTCCTCAGCTGGAGAAGAAATGGAAATTATGAAAATAATATGGAAGGCGCACTAGCATCTAAAATTCTTGCGGAGTGTGCCGAAAAATTACTGTCCAAGAAAAATTAAAAACTCCATGATTTCTCTCTCTTCAATTTTTGTTTAAACAAAAATCTCAATACTTTTTAAATAAATGACAAAGTAGACACCAAGGAGTAAAAGGTAAAAACAACCGTTTTCCACGAAACTCACATACTAATAAACGTATAAGAAAGTATAGAATAAAAATGAGAAAAAATTGAAATAACTGCTTTTCTAAAATGTTACATAATGTATTAAAGACCTTAAAATTCTGGAAATGCCGTAAAACAGTTTACCAATTAACTTAAGCCGATAGAAAAAAATAAACTTGAAATTTATCCAATCATTACGCACCGTCTAGGCATAGATATCTGTTTTTATTCCGTTGTTTTATACCAAATAAAAAAAAAATAGTTTAAATAAAAGTTCTATACAGTAAAGTTTTTACCAATTTCCATTAATATATTTTTTATGTAATTAATTTTTTTTTCGTGTCACGGGATTGTAATATCTCAGTAATTACTTATCTGATTAAATAATTGTCCAAGCAAAGTTGTGTATAATTAAATTAGTAACAACTATATTTAAAGAAAAGAAGAGCAAAATGAATATTATTATAATTTTCCAAGAAACGAAAAATCTAAGTAGAATAAACTTTTGTTTTTACAAGTTATGCCCAAAATCTAATTAGATCTGTAATATTATAAAGGGTGTTCCAATATTCTGTAGACATAGAGCTACAGTAGGTTCGTGCAATAAAAAAAGTAGATTGGGTTAAACTACTACTAAGTAAACTGTAAGAGCGTCAGAATTGAAAGAATATTTAATTTTTTTTAATAACCCGAAAAAGCTTTGTTAAGTTTAGTTTGGGCACATTTCAATAAAAGAATTATGTTTTAGAGTAGTTTCTTTTAGTTTTTGACCAAAAAACAAAACTTTTACCCGATCATTTCTGATTATTAACGAAGCGGGTTATTGTTTGGCCGCTGTTGAAAGTTATTTTTGTTTCTAGTTAGAAGATTAGTGGCTACGAACTGTGTGACTGATTTCTGAGGGACCCTAAAAATGAATTAAAAAAAGGGGAAGAAAAAAAAGGTAGTGGGGAGAGGGGAACAAAAAAAAACAAAATAAACAAAAGAAAGTATAAAATACTGTTTTTGAACATAGTAAGAAGAGAAATATTAACAGGAGTAAAAAAAATGGAAAAATAAATAAGAGAAGAGAAGAAATAAAAATTTCAGCAAAATTAGTATGAAATAATAACGATCTATAGACAACACTAAGAAAAATAGAAATAATAATCAAGCGAGGAAAGAAAAATTATTAACAAAATTTCAATATAATTAAAAGTAAGAAAAAGAAAAAAGTATGCACTGAAGAAAATACAAAATTGGATGAGAAAAAGAAACTATAAGATAAAGCTAAAAATTAAAGATATTATAGAAATGAACAAGTACAGGGAGAAAGATGAAAATGGTGAAATCGAAAGTACATGAATGTAAAAAGAAAGAAAATTAAAAAGTGAGTAGGTAAAATACGAAAAACAAAGTCAAATTTTATAAAGAATTACGAAAGATGATTCAAGAAAGATTCAAGACTAATTAAGAAGAGCTAGAAGAAATAAAGTGCAAAAGTCAAATTTGTTAATAAAAGAATAATAAGGAATAAGCAAAACAAGAATCGTAGATGGATATGGTAAAAGAAAAAGACGAGAACTCAAAGGTAAAATTAAGACAAGGAAAGAACGCTATAAAAAACGTAAAAAAAAACAAAACGTACGTTTAGGACGTAAAGTAAACAATGAAGAAATACAAAAAGAAAATGAGAGAGAATTATTACCAAAAACATGTAAAGAAGTTGTAATATGCTCAATGTATAAGGAAAGGGATGAAATATGATAAAAAATTATACAAGAGTGAGAATGCCGATGGAAGTTATAAATTACTCGGTGAAATTTTACGAGCAAAGTTAGAAAAAGAAATAGAAGAAGTTAACAATAAAACAGAAATAAGAGGTGGAAAAGATATATGCGATATTTTTAAACGTTGGCACACCGTTTAATAGGATAAAACGAAGAATACTTTAAAAAGTTGTGGGAGGAAGCATAATAAAGAAATATATAATAGAACAATTGAGGAGATACACAGATAATGTAGAGTAAAAGTAAGAGGGAGATTTGGGAGAAATTTTAAGCAAAGAGTGTTGTTCTTTAAGCTTGACCTTGTTTTTAATATATATATGATAGTATATTATGCAACAAGTTTTTTAAACAGCATTTTAGTCACGAGATTTATTAATTGACGAGCGAAGCGTAGAAGAGCGAGTTTCTAAAAAACGGTGGAATAAACCATACTAACTACTTTTGCTGTCAAAAACTCACTTATTATTACTAACAATACAAAGATACAATAAAGTTGTGATAGATAACACAACCCTGACAACAATAAACAATAAACTATAAATTTGATATTTGAATCAAAGGAATGGAACTCTAAACTGCAGTGTCTATCTGTAACAAAAAAAAACACACCAAAAAACTGCAAAAAAAATTATACTTGAACACGTGTTCCAATAGCTCAGTGTCAGTTTGCTGATGATGATAGCTTAGCTATCAAAACACGTGTTCGAGTATAGTTTTTTGTGCAGTTTTTTTTACTGTTTCTTTTTGTTACAGTAAAGGTAGAATGAGGAAAGAAGTTGTAAAAAGCTGTGTTCGTCCTTCTTTCCTACGTTCTCTGCTTGACGTTTCGCTAACCATGCTGTTAGCTTCTTCAGAAGTTACTCTAAAGACTGATGTTGTTGTCTTCTGCTCCTCGTTATATACCTATGTTCCGTTACGGTTGGTTGATGTCGATCAGTGACGGGTGGTTGGTTTTCGATGGTTGGTTGATCTTCTGTTTGGTATCGACTAATTTTGTGGCGACATTTGTTTTCTTTGTTTTTTGTGAAGAGTTAGTTTTCACGTGTTGCTTAATCGGTAACCATCTTCTCGATTGAAGTTGTTTTTGTTTTTCATAATTTCTAAGGATTCTCTGATTATCCTTGGATAGTAGTTGTTAGTCCTTGATAGAACTTTAGCTTCCTCGAAGTTGATGATGTGTTTTCCTTTTTCGTGTAGATGTTCTGCGATTGCTGATTTATCTACCGCTCTGGACTTGGCGTCTCGGTGATGTTCTTTTAATCTACATTTTATGTTGCGTCCGGTTTGACCAATGTAGACCTTTCCACATGAACAATCAATTTGGTAGACCCCTTTTGTTGAGAGTTTCGGCAGGTTATCTTTATTAGAAGGTAGTAGTTGCTGGATTTTCTAACCGTTCCAAACCTGACACCGATATTCTTCTTCTCCAATGATTTTCTTAATTTGTCAGTTACTCCAGCAATGAATGGCAAACGAGCGTAGGTGGTGACCTGTTCCTTCTCTTTTCGGATTTCCTGCGACAGGCGGCTCTATTTCTTTTCTGGTATAGCCGTTCTTCATTAGGGCTTGTTGGACGTGTCGAAGTTCTTCTGCCCTTGTGAACCTCGTCAGGAATCTTGTTAGCTCTATGCAATAATGTTTTGATTAGAGACCGCTTCTGCTGTGGATGATGGTGTGATGTGGCATGGAGGTATCAGTCGGTGTGTCTTTATCATCTGTTACAATAGGCTTACGTCAATGATTTTGATGTTTTCCGGTTGGAAAAGAACCATGTCTTAACTTTTGTTCTACATAATTAAAAGTATATTTACCTGGAGTTGTTCGCTCGCAGAAGCGATTTCTGTATAAATCTCTAGCACGTCTGCTGTTTCTTCCACATTCTCCATAAATGATCAGCATATCAACATACTCGTCGTAAGTGAAACTTAAAGGCATGATAAGTTTTAAGTCATTAAACTTTTAACATCAATAATACAGTGAACGATTGTTCACTAACACTGACGGCTTTTTGACAACTACAATAGCTGTTGCTAGGATACGCTTTTTGTTTAAAGCTTTTAGTTTTTCAAATAAAAACCTACATACAAATTTGTTTATCGTTTCTAAGTACTTACCTATCAAAAAAAAAAATAATAATAAAGGATGGCTAATTAACATAAGAGGGACCTTAAAGCAGTAAAAAATATACAAGATGTCCTATTAAAAATTCTAAAAATGATACCACGTGATCCGAAATATGACGTTGTAACAACGTTGCTGCATACTACGGTTTATAACTGCCAAATTTCAATATTGTACTCCAAATAGTTTTTGAGATATATACTGCCAAACCCTCGTGGGCCACCCTGTATTAACATTTTTAAAAGTGTGTTTTTATTAAACAACTCTATAATTAAATCATAATTTTCTTTAACTGCTATTAGTTTTTGTATCAATTTAATTTTTTTCAAAGTTTTTAATTATACCTAGCAAGAACTGGAGTCAATAAAAAATATATGAAACACATGTAAATCTCTCGGGCGATAATGAAATAGTTAATTACATTAGAATGTGGAAAGTAGGATTTTACGACGCGACAGCTTTGTTTGAGGAACAAGACCAAAGAGCGAGTTCTCCCGTTTACACCTTGAACGTTATCTTTTAAATGTTTTTCTCACTTCCCTTCAATATCTAAGGGTTGTCTGTTTTTTACACTCTTAACCTTCCAACACTCAAATTATTTCTTTTTTCTTTAACCTTGGTAAATTATTGCACATAACGTTATTGTTTTCGTTCACGGAAATTAATTTCGACAACATTTAATTTTCACAGAATGTTTATTGTCTATTCTTTTCATTATTGCTACAAATAATTTACTTCTTAAACAATTTTATTTCTTTAATTAAACGGAAAATATTCATTTATTTACAAACTAAATTATTTTGATAATTTACTTATTTGTATTGTCAATTAATTAATTATTGTTAATAAAATATAGATTGGCTTTTAGAACTTTTTAAACTCTAAACAAACTTAATTTTATTTTTCATTTAAATGTAAACTTTTAATATAAATCTTTATTTGGTCAATTTAAATTTTAAAGACGAATTTTTATTTATTAAAAGAAAACCCGTCACTCCAATGTATTACGTTAAAAATACGGCGCACTCGGTGTAGTGAAGATTATAGAATTCTGTCGATATTTTCTTTTTGTGGACTGACAGATGACTATACTAGCACTTCTTTTTAGTTTTGACATCTAACGTAGTAACGCATTATTTGTGTTGGTAGTGGCCGCCGTGTCGACATCGTTTTAACCGACTTTTGGTCCAACGTTTTCCTTTCCTTTTAGACGAATTCTTAGGCTAATTCCTGTATGTGTCTCTAAATAAATTCTTACACGTGTTTCTAAAAGGAATTTCTATACGAAATCGCTACACAACCTTCTGGACGAGAATTCTACATTAACCGTTCCGACTACATGCATAGTCATTTCTATTTTGGTCGAACAAAATGCAACAATATAATGGTAGAAACACCCCGTTTATTTTGAACATTCACAAAATGTATGTTAAATATATCACCTGTGAGGCAAGGAACTACGGACACCTTCCTCGATTACACCAGGTATTTGAAACGTTGAATTTAGTGCAAAACCGACTCTTATCGATGCGCTTAAGACGAATATTGTAAAAATGATTGCGTACTACTTGCATGTACAAAAAATTGTAAAAATTTACTGTTATCTTTCTGTGTCTTGTCTTACGAAAAGCATATGTTTAAATATAATTATTGCTGTATTGTTACAGTTGTTTTACCTACAGCGCTTATCGACGAAGATTATTCGTCAATTCTCTTAATAAACAAACAAGAGGCGCTCATTTTGATTTAAGATGTAGTAAGAACGATTAATTCAATTTTGTACTCAAATAATTTTCTTAACGTACGACGCCTCCGCCGAAATTAGTTCAGCGGTGGTAGATAGGAAGTTGATTACGTGTTGTTTATTTTTAACTTACTTGAATATTATCAAACTAAATCAATAATCAAAATTGACATCTTTATTTACTACTGCAAGACATGTGGATGGAAAGATGAAATTTGGCATAAAGTGTAAAGTTAACGTAGGTAAAGATTTTTTTTTCTATCTCCTTGTGCTAACCGTTTGTGCCCTTGCTATCGACAATGTCTTTTTCGTTCTTTATTTGTCTACTTCTGTCGTATCTTTAACGACAATTGGATAAGTGCTTGTTATATAAACTTTTGGTAATTTTAAGAAGCTACACGTTTTTTTTTATCTTGTGGCTAGTTGTTTTCAGCTTAGACGACAAACAAACAAAATATTGTCTTCGGCGTTATATGTTAGTAAACAATAATTGTTTAATTGTCTATTTGGGGATATTGATTTTATCTTGATTTGGATTGTATTTAGATATATTGATATTATAAGTTATGTTTTTGCATGATAGACAAAATGATTATTGTTAAATTTTTAATATTACTTTTGTTCCTTGCCATTTTTTTGTTTTTTCTGTAACAATTTGACGTTAATGACCATTTTCCGATTGATAATTGCAAAGCCGACTTAAAAAGTTACGTTCCGCATAATTGATATATTTTTTTAATTTAATATCCGAGAAGTCTGCAAACATTTCGTTCAGTTTAACAAAAATTTGCGTAATAAACGCCATGATAAAGTCTGTCACATTACAACAATGTTACAACGTTATTACTAATTTGCAATTTAATTAAACATTACTTTGTTAGATAATTTTATTTACGATAATTTAATTACAAAATTAAATTTATTTTTTTATGATCATCGTTAAGAATATTCGGATAATTTATTAAATGTGATTTAATGTAACTTGAAAGTTAATTAAAGTTTTTAAATCTTAATTAAGAAAAGGTTTAATAAATTTTATAATCATTTTTGTAGGTTTATTTTCTGTGTTCAATATTTTATTTATTTGATCATGTGGCTTCACTTATCAAATTTTAGTAGCTTTTAGTACTACAACAAAATAAAATGTTGTCACAGTTTGGCATTTGGACGTGGCAGTAAAAATCACACAAAGAAATACGAGCGAGTCGCATTTACATAGGAATTATTACATCCTGAAAACGAAACGTGTCTCAAGTTTACATACACTCAGCATTTTCACCGAACAACCACGTGTTTTGATCATTATTCTTCTTGTTCTCGAATTGTGACGTGACCGTAATGTAATATTCTCACACACTCGTAAGCGACGAAATGCATTTAAAATTTTCATCTTTTTTTTTCTAGGATAAAATTAGCAGCAACGGCCCAGTCGTTTTAAAAGCTCTAACCGACGCCGCCGCAAAAATACTTAAGAAACCCTTAACGGATATCAACAACCCCACGCTTGTAAGTGTACTCATAATTAATGTTTCTTTTCCTACTTTTATTGCCTACGTTTCAGAACAAAAAAGCTTACGCATTCTCATATAAAGTGCGAGATCTGTTTTCGGGCGACGACTTTTCTCACTCTCAAAAACAAGATTCAAAATCAACAAACGGCGAATACAGGGTGAAATTACCAGACGGTCGCGTACAAATAGTGTCGTACGTAGCTGACAAGAATGGTTACAAAGCGGATGTAAAATATGCGGAAAATGAGAATTCTAACCCTAAGGCATATTCACCAGAGCAACAAATTCATCCGATACAAATCGCTCAAAAAATAAAAGGAAAACCCGGACAGTATGATTATATCTATGAAGATTACACATCCGAACCGAAATTGCAAAATGTTTACAAAGAAGACTACGAAACACTTTATTCCATTAATCCTTTGAACGACGATCTGTTGCAGTACGTCGTTACCCCGACCAGCACCACAGTAGACGTTACACCAAAGTACGAAAGTCAAATACAAATAAATCCTTATTTAATACAGCCGGAACAAAAAATTTATGAAAATATTCGCGAAAGGCAGCAGAAAGTTGGGCAAATAAATGAACACAATTTCAACAATGAAAAAGTTAGAAAATTTATTGATTCTACATTGGCTTCGTATACAATTGAGAATTCAAAAGGTTTCCAGAGAGCCATTCTGTCCACTCTTTCACCGTATCTGGAAAAATACGATCGCGTTAGTGCACCCAATTTTCGATATTTGCCAAACCAACATCATCAGTTTTTGTATAAAAAATAAAATTATCAGTTATTGATTGTAAACAATTTTTCAGTAAATAGAAATTAAGAAACATTCGGTGTTAATTTTAATTCTACACGCAAATCGGATCTTGCGGCAATATTTGCAGAAAAGAAGTTCCGTCGAATTTGTGAACTTCTTTAGATTTTTGTGGTAGGATTTTACCGAAGTAACTAATTGTTATTATAAAGTTTTCTCTGTTTTTGCTTGCTCTAACCTTCCGCTTAACAAGATTATTTGCTGATGATGCTAATAAATATTTAGTGTTTATGTACATTTAGGTATGTGCTTAAAACTTACTTAAATTATGCATACAGATTTCTTACTAATCGTAAAACTCGGTAAACTGGTAAATATGAATTTTGTACATTCAAGTAGTAAAAGCTGGGCACTTTTAAATAAATTAGGTTCTACAAATCAATCTGCTAAAATAAATACAAAAATTTCTCCTAATTCTATTCCTTCTCGGTTGGTTAATGTTTAAAACTCAGTAAAAGTTGAGAAATAGATTATCACCGAGATGAAAAAGTGTCTACAAAAGAAAAGAAAATCTACACCTATCTTAGCAGATATATCCAGACCTTTTACTGTAGAAGAGCTAAAACATGCATTAAAAAAGATAAAATAAAAAAAAGCTGATGAGTTTGATGAAATACATCCAGAATTTCTGAAAAAAATGGGAAACTATTCTTTGAAGTGGCTACTTATGTGTCTCAATGATATTTGAGAATGTATACAGATAAGTTACTAACAGATTTTAAGAAATGTAAAGTCGTGGCAATTTTAAAGAAGAATAATGCTCCTACAGATCTCCTACAGACCCAATTTCTTATCGTCCAATAACTTTGTTAAGTATAATTTGTAACGGTTGTTGTTTACAAAATAACAAAAAAAAGCGACGGCTCTAGCAAAACAACCTAAGGGAAAAAAACTAAAAGGAATTCGGGTTGATGTAGCACACTAAGTTTGTGGAGGATACAGAATTTATAGTAGTTAGATCAACAGCGTCCGGCTTTATCGGAGAGTCGCGTAGGTCTCTGAAGAACTATAAGAAAGTAGACTGTTGGCGCCACTTGCTGGATAAAGAAAGAAATAAAACCGACCAACAGGAAATCAACAGATTTTACTTAAAATCTAACCAGAGAAAAAAACAGACAATTTAATACAACAAACAAATCTTAAAATATTAGGAGAATGTGACAGAAATAGAGAGACTGTCGCATATAGTTACGTGCGTTAGCAGCGGCCTCGCTTAACAGTAAATAAGGCTCGCAATAAATGTGTCGAATTGCAGATAAGCTTTTGTTATACTCGAGTTAAAATTATCATTCCAATTGAAGATTGGCTGTTACTAAGGCTCTGCGTACACATATCACTTACACACGGCGATTTACACTAAACTTAAACTAGGATTAAAGGGTAGTAGTACCTCCCGCAAACCCAAAAGACCTTTTGTGTTTGCGACAACCGTTCTAATAAAGCGCCCCAGCCCCTATTGAGCTGATTAAAATAAACGTTCGGTTGAGGAGTGTACACCGAATAAAAAATTACTTAAATATCAGAGAT
Source organism: Abscondita cerata (assembly GCA_030710515.1). Lineage (NCBI taxonomy): Eukaryota > Metazoa > Arthropoda > Insecta > Coleoptera > Lampyridae > Abscondita > Abscondita cerata. The sequence continues at coordinate 6,280 of JALBCR010001393.1, read as the reverse complement.
CAAGCCGTTCTATATCATATGTACTTGAGCTTCATACGCATTATTATTATGAATAAGTGGCTTAAATACTAAAACTTAGCTGTAATCGGTAGAATGTATTTTTGAGAACGAAGGTGTTCTGCTAGCGACGGTATCGACAGCTCAGGAAGTTAGATAGTCCCAGGATTTCTCTTAGGGAGGTGTGCGGAGAAGAACAAAAGGCGATTGACTCCCTCGATTAGGTTGTGCATCATAACCAACCCCTGTAGACGTAGTATCCACCGGTTGTCTGCAGAATAATTAATGCGAAACCGTGGTGTTGTCTTTGCTTGATAGGGAAGGTTCACTCCAGCACCGGTGAATTTAGCCGGATTAAGCTTAAACACCAATTTGAATTGGAAATTTTGAAACCCACATTAAATAATTTTTGTGAAAATTTCACTTCAAGAAGTATGCTAAAACACCCGTGTGTACGAAACGAAAAAAGAAGATGTCCGCTGTACGTTTAGAAAATCCAGTCAAATTTAATTTTCCACCAATAGAAAATTAGCAAATCGGCGCCAAATACGACTTTGGTCGCAACATACTACTCGTGACACACGTTTTAAGACGCCTCACGACATACGTCCTACATTCTAAAAATAAAACCGTAACAGATTTACAAGGTTTTGGAAAGATTGATTCTTCAAAAAATTAATCTGTTAATTGAAGAGAAATTACCAATTGAACAAACAGGATTTTAATCGATAAAAGTTGTTGCGATGGAGTATTGGCATTAGCAACGCATATCGAAGCCGGATTTCAGAAGAAACTTAAAACTGGGGTTGTCATTTTAGATTTACCTGCTGCATACAATACCGTAGTAAAAACGTTATTCCTTGCTCCAAAATTATTTCTTTTATTGAAAATATGTTGTTTAATCGAAATATTCAAGTTTTTTTGGAGATAAAAGCAGTAAATTTTGATTTTTAAATAATGGTCTTCCACAGGAATCTCTTGTTGCACCTTGTAAACGCTCATCCTTTTATGTTCCTGACTACCGGGTATATTTGTAGTTGTAACGTAAAAAGTGCCGCAGGTAGCTTCAAGTGAAGAAAGAATGCCCAGGGTTGCTTTTAAGACGTCTATTTACAATTACTTACAGATTTTGTGGTTATTATATGTACAGGGGATTTATTTACAACGTATTTTTAATGTTGGGGATTTGCAGTGGTCTTGGAGTTAGTAACTGCCACCGCCCGTACCGGAATTTGATCAGCATTTGCAGTGGTCTTTGAGTTAGTAACTGCCATGCCCATATCAAATTTAATCAGCATTTGCAGTGGTCTTTGAGTTAGTAACTGCCAGCCCATACCGAATTTAATCAGCATTTGCAGTGGTCTTTGAGTTAGTAATTTTTAGAAATTTTAATGGTTTATTATTCATTTATAATAACTTTACAAGTGAGGAACAAATAAAACATTCAACAATAACACGCAAGGTAACGGGTTTTACTGGCTCAGAAGGTGACAGACCTGCCTTCGACTCGTCAGTCATATCCTTCTGTCCGCCAGTAAAAACCGTTTTACCTTGCTAGTAATGTTAAATACTATTAGTAGTAGGAAGATGCCACTATATTTAAAGAAAAAAAATGTTGTAGGTTGTAAATTGTTTCGGGTTTAGCAAGTAGGAGCAGTTTTCATAATCTCTCTGGGAGGAAAAAAAGACCCGGATTAGAAATTAAATATATTAAATTTAAAACCATTTGAATAAGTCACATTCACAAGATTACAAATACCTTTAAAACGAGGTATCACTCAAATTTCTATAAGAATTTTTTTTTCATAATGTTATCCAGAAAAAATTTTCGGCTGTCATTTTAGTGTCAAAAATAGAATTTTTACTCTTTTATAGTTTTTGCGACAAAGTTACCTTGGGGTGTCAATATCAAAGATGCTGTTGTTTTTCAAGAAGAAAATCAATACAAACTTTAAGGGCAAATCTTTGCTGACTGTAATTGTTTGATGTAACCAATATCATTACCTTGACAAGCACGTCATCTTATTATCATCATAAGCAACCAACCAACAAAATGCACACCAAAAATCTACGGACGCATATACGCTCAAAAATTTCAATATTGTCCAAAAAGTGGAATTTTACGAGAAACGACCAGCCGTCTTCAATCGCAGCCAATGCAACTAGAGCAATGCACTTTACATTAAGTCTAACTGTCTGTAGAATGTATGTTTAAAACACCGCTTGCTTGCCGCATCTCACAAAGCTTACGATCCTCAGATACAGCATATTTAAACAACTAAAACTAGACCACGACACAAAACTTTTGATTTATTAATTTACACCTTTAAATACACAACTAAACACAAAACTGATTTTGCACAAAAGACCTGATTCAGACGACTATGAACCCATTCTGTTTCAGACCGATCCATTATATGTCGTCATGCAATAGTTGTGCTTGTCACCTTTGTTTGGTGAAAGTAAATGATTTTGGTTTTATTAAAGTGTTCTTTTTAAGTGAGTTGTGATGTAATTTTAATTAGATTTCGTTCGTGTTGATAAAGTACGTTTGTTTTCGAACCAAGTTCACAGTTTTCTTTGTCACTTGATATCTATTTTAAATCGTTGTGATGTTGTGAATGCCTTATCCTCAATGTTCACTAGCGGGTTTTTCGTGGAATTATTTAACTTATATCACCATTTATTTTGCTGAATTAATAAACTCGTTGTTTGTCCTATAAAAGATGGTTTGAATTTTGTTGCCTTCATTAACTAAATTGAATATTTGTTTTGACTAAGTGAACAGCACACTGATTGCGTCTCACGGTTAAAATTCTGAAAATTTAGATTGTTCGTCTTTCTGAGAATTGTAGCATGTTAATTTTTGTAAGGTTACTTTCTAAACGAACTCTGAATTTGGTGGTACGATGTAACCAAGAAAGCATGTACACCATTTTAGCGGATCAAAATTGTTAGTTAATAATCGTCTAAAAATATGCGTGTCAGTGATTCACGTTCGAACAATTAAAATTGATTTTGTGCAAGAAATAATGAAGGTGGAAACGACTTCGCAAAACTTAAGAACTACCTTGTGTGTAGTGGTTTCGTGTGCGGTGGCAAATATTCGATTAAAATAGAGCCTCCTTGCTGACTTTAGTTTTAATTTGATTGTATATTTTTGTGTTGTTGTTTGAACAAACGAAATGAGACGGGTTTTGTGAAGTGCAAATCAACGATAAATTCAAGTATTTTCATTTAATTTAGTCTTATTTTGGTTGTAAATTTATTTTTCTTGTTGGTTCTTGTATTTTTATGTAAACATCGGTAAAACCTTGTTTCGCATTTTAACGCGCCCGGTACCGGGGTCGATTTTCGTCCGTTTATTTTTAGGAAAAAACGGATGAGTTATTAATGTTAAAAAATACACGACAGTGGTGTAATCCTGTTTAGTCAATAGAAAATCGGAAGTCCTTCATTCATGTTTCTTATTTTTTTGGAACGTGTCCCTCAAGTGTTTACGTTTATTCCCCGATCTTTTATGACGCTTGCTTCTCAATTCAGTTAGTTTCTGTAAGTAACAAAAGCGGACGGATCTCGGGCGCTAGATTTGATGACGAAGTTTACTCTCCGTTTGCTTGTCGGGCAGCTACAGTGGAGGTTAAAAATTCCAGTGTTCTGATCGTCTAACGAGAAGCAGTTCGGTAAAATAAAGAGAATACACTAAAACTGAATACTTTTTTATTTAACACGAAACAAGTTGCTATTAGTTTCAAAAAATAAAACAGCATTTATTAAAGTAAATCACAACCATACAACCCAAAAGCAGTCAGCGGATTTGACAGTTATAGGGGTGAAGGTTTTGGTAATGTAAGTATTACAGTAAGGGATGAGGGTAACGGTATATAAGCAGAACGGCGGTCTGTTAAGTAATACGGTAGGTGGTGGGAGTGATTGAGTCAACATACGAAAATGCGCTATATCGACCCGGGCAACGGCTTGAGTGGTGTATTTAAGGCGCGAAAATGCGTCACCCTAAACACAACACACGGATTAGAAAAATGAAGAGGGATAGCCAAGTTGACACACGAAAATGCGCTGTGCCAACTTGGACGACGGTTTGAGTGGTGTACTTAAGACGCGAAAATGCGTCACCCCAAATACAACACTCGGATAGAAAAAAGGAAAGTTAAGGGAACATAAAGCGGTATCTCTGCAACATGCGGGTCGGGGAGAAAATAGCCAAAGCTTACTCAGTATTAACGGCGGAACAGGTATCCGGAACCAACTGCTTGTTTAACGCAAGAGGTCACGCTTATATATGGCATAACTTAAGTAAAGCAACTAACTTACGTTAGGGGACTGCGTGCGCACAAAAGCTTAAGCGGGGCGCAATCGAACTTTGTGCCGCCCGCTTTCTATTGCTTTGGGTTTACAATTAATAATACGTAAATATTAATAACAGCTATATACATAACGAATTCGGTCTTATCCTAACAATTAATTACCCCAATTAATTTAGTGACGGTGCAAAACTTAAAAATAAAACGCATCGTTTCACTTTAGTGTGTTACACCACAGTCTTGAAGTTTGAGTACGCTGCGCAAGGAATGCTCAAGCTAACCTGTCGGGAAGAGGGTGGATTTAGATTTGTTCTCTACTTATCTTTACGAAAACTAAAGGTCCTTAATTCAAGTCACAGTCGTAATTGTCAAGCGTCAACCTAATCTTTTTAATTAAATATGTCAAATGTTCACTAAAGAAAAGGTAGAAATGTAAACATTCGAAGCAATGAAAGAATAACATAAAGTATGAACAATTTTCTATTAAGTAAAATCTTACAAAATTTTCCGACGCTTATCAACACAATAGAACAACAAACAAATAAGCCAAACCAAACTACCCCGGTATCAGGCGTGACGGAAGGTTTTACACCGCGTTCTTAAACTAATACAAAAAAATGTGGGGAAATAAACAAAACGAGTCCGCGGCCTAGTCATAAACGCAATTCATTTAGTGTAACAACAACACGAACGTAACATGCCCTGGACTCGGTTAGATCATTCTTTACCATCGACAATGATTTTAAGCTAACCCGTAATTTGAAATAAATCAAACATAATAAATAAGATACCTTAACCGCTGTCTAATATAAGTCTATAACGCGCGTACACACACAAAAGTCACTTAAGCACGGATGGTTCGGAAGTAAAGAGTACTTACAGTTGAGGTTTTTTTTCTTTTAATCCAAAATGCGGAAGATGAACCATTTGTTGATGAATAATCCAATTGGAACCATTAAACAAAGAATAATCTACCAGGATCCATTTATGTTAATCCAAAGTCTCGTCTAACATGCCCATAATTATATTACATGTTTCTTAGTTAACATTTCGTGTGCACAAGAGGTTGTCCAACATCTGCAATGCGGTTATTTTAATTTTAACATTAATCAAACGTTATTCTCTTTCACGGCCACGAAACGAGAGGTCCTTTTTGTAGATACACATAAAACTTAATCTTCACTCGCGCCCTCGAAAAGTTTTCATTTAAACTTTTGCACTTACGGTAATTAGGCGGTTGTTTTAATTAAATTAAAAACAACATTAATCCGCGCTATTCGGTACACGTCAAATAACTACATCTTACTCATATTCAATCTGCATAAAACTAACTTAAAACTATTAATATTTAGGTAAGGGAAGCGAGTCTCCTCTCTTATAATTTTTTTTTCACAAAACAAACAAAACCGACAACGTGGTTATAAACCGTGTGTTATTCTTTAGTCAAAACAAATCTCTAATTAATTAATAACGGCAGCCAAGCTTTTTTTTCAGGGATCAGACAAAGAAACCTTTGAGATAGCAAAACAAAATGCGACATGCGATGCTTAAATTCGAAGAAATCGAGTGTGAAAACTTTGAAATCGGCGTTTCATACAAAATCCTAATTGCTTGAACGTGACAATAAGCCATTCTCCACATCAACTAAATTAAAAATATTAAATGACCAAAAACAATATTCCGACAAACATGACCATAAAAACACACGTGCATTGCAATGTAAATGAAATACTTTAAAACTATAGTCTAATCCAAATCAAAAGAGCTTTTACTACCTAAAATCATTTGCGCTTACAAAAAACACAGTTTTTTACCAAAAAGAGGTGACAAGTAAGCATTTGTTTTATGATTTAAAAGTTTAAGGTGGGGCCTACTACCCCCGACTTTGACTCGTGATAAGGACCTTTAGTCTTCTATAAAGGTAAGTGAGAGACATTTTTAGCAATAATGCACCGAACATG
>JALBCR010001392.1:170000-270744 GCA_030710515.1 Abscondita cerata | reverse complement strand
GGTTCAAATTATCGCGAACAGATGTTCGACAGAGAACAACGACGCCTCGCACCTCACGGCGATGTTCAACGTTTATCACAACGCGAACAGAGAATATTTGACTGATTTCGAGGCGTAATTAGCAGTTTATATCACGATCAGAAATCCCTCCATACTGAAGCGTTTTTATGATTCGGCGATCATCCCGACGAATACCGACTCCGGTGCTGATAGTTTCAGGAGAAGAAACAAGTGGTTTCCCAGTTGTCGTCAATGCGTTGCTGGATTGCGACCTGATTGCATTGTTCGAAGCGTCGGTGACTATGGTGAGGATTGCTCCTGGTTTGGGGTGCGAGCAATGTGGCCTGTGCTAGCTTGTTCTATCACGGTTAAAATGAATCGGCAACAACAACGGGGTCTGCAGCAAAGTGCCACAGCCAAGAGAAGAAAATATTTGAAGCAATGAATGAGTCTAATTTTCAATTTCTACCTTTTGGTTGAGACTATGGGACCATGGGCCGAAGAAACTTTAACATTCGTAAATAAACTAGGAAAATAATCATGGACCAAATAGGGAACACCTCAATGGTCATATCTTTATGAAAGGATTAAATATCTATTCAGCGGGAATGCACACATCAGTTATGGGAGATTTCCTTCTTCAGAATATTTATCAGAAATTTTTTATCTTAAATACTATTTCTTAGTTAATAATGTACTAGTTTTGATTTATTTAAATACTGTAAATTAATGTTGATTTGTTCCTATAATTAAACGTCACCCTTGCTTCAGTCAAATTTATTTGTTCAAATAAAACAATAGCGGTATTCTTGTTTTACATTTGTCAAATTAATTTGATTAGAGTTGGTTCTCTGTTTTATTTCGTCGTTGCTTTTCAATGATCAAATGTTTGTTAAAACAAATAATAGTGTTTCACACTATAAAATTTATTTGACGGAAACAAGTCAAACCCCAAATTAAAAAAATTTTATAGATGTCTTGGCCTTTAGAGTTGCAGATGCTTGAAGTGTTTTGTTCTGGAACATATTAACATAACACGTGCAAAATTACTAGAAAAGCATCGGCCAGTCTACATTCGCTGGTTTTTTGTTGTTAAGCATATAGGGGCAAGTTTTAGAAATTTAGTAATGAATTTAATATATTTTCTATGGCTGATAATTCAAAGGCGGACCCAAATCACCTACCATCTTCCAACAGTGTTACAGTATGCTCCTGTATTGACAGTTCATTAAAAATTTATATAAGGAATGATCACAACTCAAAATAAAGATGCACGACTTTAACACAAGTAAATTTTTGTTTTATGGTGTTTTCCATTTAAATCAATTCTTATGTAAATAAAAGTAATTTATCTAGTAACTATAACGGCGAAATCCATAATTAATTATAATTTACATAAATTATGAGCCAACCCTGACCGGAAACGTCAGCATCAAGAAGGTTCATGGAGTTTTAATCGACACATTAGTAACTTCCTCTAAAAGAAGACCCCAAACTACTTTTAGTGGAAACTTATAATTTACTTTCAGATAATGTGATGACTAGCTTTCGAGACTTAAGAGTCGTTTTTAGAATTGTGACGGTAATTTTTCTTTCGGCGACACTGGAGGCAATATCTGAATATTATTCACTTTGTAGGTGAGTTTGCTTGGTAGGTAGGCAATTTGAGGTGTGTTTTCAAGCGTTTCGGTGACGGGAATTATTTTATTTGAATCTAGGAAAATTAAACTTCTTTTAAGTTGGTTACTGTTTAATCATCCAAATAAAGCGTTACTTCTTCCTTTTTAATTTTGCATTGTCGTGGAACGTTAAATTTAAGGGAGTTCCATTATTAATTAAATGGGAACGGAAATCAACCCCATACCAAGTTATTAATATTGTTGGAGGCTTTATTAATTTCATCCACCGGGTAATGTACTAAATAACTACGTGGAACAATTTGTCTTATTATGGTTGCCTAATTGAGAGATAACAAGATAATATCAACATTACTGCGAAAAGCCATTTTGACATTCATCTACTTGTTGCTGCCTGGCTATTTGCTCCGGTCAAAGTGTTCACCGAAGATAAAACCGATTGACCTCTGGAACTTATCTCTATATCCAGCCGAGGACATCTTTATCACTACTTCTTTTTAACCTGTCCTGTACTACTTCTTCATCCGTTTTGGAATTAAGAACCGACTACTTCTTTCAACGTAATCTTGTAATAAATCAAATAATTCTGCATGTTAGTTAATTTATTTAAAACGCGATTGCATCTGTACTAGGGAAGTGAATTTACCAACATAATGCTTGCGCTTTATAATTGATCAATGTGATTTGAAAGATTTATTATATAATTAATGTCAATAAAGCTACGTTAATTTATGCGTGATCTTTTTCAAGATTTAATTATTTGTTTTGTTCGTTAGATTACAAAAAAATTAGCGAGCTGCCAACGCCCACTCAGTAGTGTGTATCGTGCAGAACGGATATTCTTAAATTTAACATTTTTAATTATGTATTTCTAAAATAACTAGTATCGTGTAGTTTCATACACCCATTTTTTGTGTATTTTTTATTTTTTTTTTGTGTCTATAACTGGTCTAGTCGTTTTACGAAAATTATATCTCTACAGTTTAACGGTTTGTTTTTGTGTCTACCGTTTCTAGTGGCTCTAGAGCATTTACTACACATTTTGCTAGGTGGTGCCTTATTTAGTATTCTTTTTGCAGTGTGAAAGCCTTTGACTTACACCCACGACCCTTCTTCGACTGGTAGAGCTGCGGGTCGGGTTTTTGACAATTTAGCGCTTCGTTAACAATAAACCGTAATAGAATGAAGTTTAGTCATCTTTATGGACTGCCTAAATGCATTCGAGTGCCATCTTTAAGAAAAAGTGGATGCGACTAGTTCCAGAATTACACCTATTTGGGATGTAGAATCTGAGATAGTGCAGAAGATCCTATTCTTCATTCTTACTTTTAACTGCTGAATGCTCCTTTTAATCCACTATCGTCTAAATACGTAAATTAAACTGTTTATTTTTGTAACGCATGCATTGTTTTTTATTCCACGCGTTTTCGCAGTATCTGGGCATTGCTAGAAATAAATGTAATAACAGTATAATAATAAAACGTGAAAGAAGAAAAGTTGGCCAAAGTTATAATGCTGTCAGTAGATCTTCGACCAACTTGAAGTACTTTCATCACTGACTGATCGTTCAAAGATCTGCTACAGCGACGCAGAAACGGATATATAATGGCCATTGAACATGATATGTTGACTAAGATGTCAACAGTGACAGCAAGCAGATCTTCTAAAGCTTCGGTTAGATCCAGAAGACACTACTAGAAGACGATTTTCGTAAACATTAGAGTTAACGAGAAAAAAAAAGCATTTTAGTTATGACATTTAAGTATGCAATTTTTTTTTTCGATTATAGCCAGATAAGTTCTGAAGAGCGCAAACTTTGCTTCTCCATGATGATGCTTATTTAAAACCAATTTTGGAGTTGCATGAGGAGATTACAATAAATAATATAGATGTTAAGATTATGATTGAGGTTGTTCACCATTCACACTGCTGGCATATAAAAATATGATGGTTTATTAAAATACTTTAAAATAATCATGAAGCGTTGCTGTTTCTTCAAAACTGTAATGGAAACGTTTCCCTTATAAAAAATTGAGGTTATTGCATAAAATACAACACCCACCTTCTATGGTAAACTATTCAGACGTCTTTTCTTTATTTCTGCGTATCTGATTATAATCTTAACCTGATAATGTTCACAAGTGGAGTTCAGAATGCAGTGCTTTAGTTCTAGACTACCTAGACCTCAATAGAATTTAGAGACTTTTGCAGAAACTAATCTAAGACAACGTTACCACCTAAAAAGCAAATAAAGTCTTTATTGGTGTTGGTGACATTGTACCTGATTGGCTATTTGCAGAGTTATAAACTGCTCAATTTTGTGCTACAAGGGATGGAAGTTGACGGGAAATTTCTCAATTTGTAGGACAAGGGAAATCTTCAGTGTCAAGCATGGAGTTTCTCATTGAAATGTTGTATTTAATTTTAATTACTATAACATTGAATGTAATTTTTGTTAAATTGAGATCAAAGTTTTTAGTTTTAGTTTGAGATTGGGTAATTGCCAGAATGTAATTGAAAATTTTATTTAGTAAACAATTTCTGATTTTTTAAAACTCCAACACGCGTAAGGTTGATTGATTTTAAATTGATTTCTTATTTCATTACTACATTTTAATTATCGAACATGCCAACGCATACATATAATACTTTTAACTGTTAATACATTTTATAATCTAAGTTCATTGTTTCAGACATATCTTTTTAGAAAAAATATTATTATTTTAATTACTTATCAAGTATTAAAATTCTAATTTTATATCTGTTTTTAGTTTCTTTGAATAGTAACAACTAAAACAAATGAAGCGTCACTTATCTTCACATCATAACCGATACATTTAGATAAAGAAGTTGCAAAAACTTAGTATAACAAAGAATGGTTTATGCCATATAGTAGCTACTTATGTTGCCACCACTGACAAAGCAAATGATTTTGTATTGTATTGCGATGGATTGTTAATGTGCTTTTACTAAACAAATTTTATTTAGCATGGGACCCTAAATTTCTTTTTTTTAAATAAATCTTATAAATTTATCTTCAAACTTTAACTCTCTTTTCTTAATCTCAGGTTTGGGCAATGTTTTTAATTGAAATATTAACTTAGTTTAACAGCAATTTATTTCATCCATAGCATATCTTTAAATACAAAACACATTACATAAAAATATTTTAGTAAACCCTACTTGGAAGTTTTTAACATAAATCTACTGAATAATTTTATTTAATTTAATATTTAATTTAACGCAAACATTCACTTATTTACAAAATTTTATGACTAACCTGTAACATTTGACCAAATTTTATTTATTTCCGCGCATTGCTTCCGTCATCGGACGCATGAATTGCTTTCTTCCTGGATATTGACCCATTTCTCAATTCTTTTCATCCATTTTTCTTTTACTAATTGTTTAATTGTTTATAACAATATTTTTACAACGCGGGCAAAATAAACAACGCGAGCTGCAACAACGCTGGGATCTTAATTGTTTATTCACAATCAAATTTTGTATTCACTTTTCGGAGATTTACTTTTAAGTTACTTTTACATGTTCATTTAGAAATGCATAACGTTTTAATTAATGGGTTTAAATACCACTCGACCGATTTTGATTATTATTTGTTTACTTTATTTCTTCTAACGTGTTAACAGTTCAACATTTTAACATTCAATTTTACTTTAACGTTTTCACACTTCTACCCTTTAATACCGAATTCTCGTGTTTTTATTCTTACGTCTTGGCGGTTCAACATCTTAACATCGAGTCCTATCAGTAATAATCCTCTCTGTTTTTCCCGTTTTTATTTTTGTCTTTCAAAAATGTTTACACACAAAATCACTGAGTTTGTTTTCCAGGTATCTCTGTTACCTTACTTCGCGGTGCTTGAATGTCGGTAATATTATATCAATACGTGATATTTTGTCCAATTTAACTGGACGTTTCACACAAACAGTTCTTTATTTAGACTGCAGATAATTTTATTTTAACGCTTACAACTAACAAACAAATTCTAATCACTACCTACTTAATTTAATTAAATAAAAAAGCTTTGTCTACAAAAATGCCAATAATTCTTTTCTTAATTGAATTAGATTGGTACCAGAAATTCGTATCTTGATTTTATTACGTTATCAATACTGATTTGAATTAACACTTACTATAAATTTTTATTAATAAATTTTCGTTTCTAAATTTTTAAAATAAAACTTTTCCAGTGCAGTATGTGTGCAGCAATACCACATGATTTACAAAAATCATATGTTGCGTTCTGAGTTGCATAAAATATTTTTTTCTAATTTTGTAAAAACAACAGTTTAAAAATGAATAAAACATATTCAAAACAACAAATTTCAAAAAGTGGGTTGTTTTGACATTTACACTCATTATGAAAAGTATAACTTTGTATGTCCAAGTTAGAAAAATGTTATTTACAAATCTTTATTTTGTTTTTGGATAATAAATATAATTCAAAAAATTGTTAAATAAAATTGTTTAAACAAAATTTGCACAAAAATTAAATTAGCCATTTTCATTTAAAAAAAAGAAAATATTTAAGACTAAAATTGTCCATTCTTAACTTAAACAATGTTTTGGCTGGACTGATTTTCTAAATACAGTACACGTATTAATAATATAACTTTATGTGCTTCTTCTTTTTTTTAAACTTGTTTGCTAATCTTTCTCTAAATCTTTTTCTGCATCTCTTTTCCATTCTATTCTGAATTATCGTTGTATATATTTCGTAACCTATGCATCCTACACTCATCTGCCTGCAATTTCCGGTCTTCTCCTTCGCATTATTATTTCTTCTCTCCAGTCACTTAGAATCCTTCCCTCTCCAAATCTTATTTATTATCTTGCCCATCTTTTCTCGTTTTTCTCCCGTATATAATCATTGTTTCCCCTTGTAGTCTATCACTTTCCGTCGTTTTCTTTTTTAAATTTTATTTATTGCTTTATTTACGTCTTCTATTTTTATATAATCTTATTTTCCGCCCTTTTTTTTTATTTGTTTTACTTTTACTTTTTGTTCCCTTTATCTCCATTTAGCATTTCTATAATGTATTCCTTCCACTTCTCCATTTATATATATCTTTGTTTTTTCCCTCTGGTTTGTACTTTTTTAGTATCTTTCATATTTCTTCATCATCTCTTGTTTCTTTCATGCGCTTTTCCATTTCCTCTTTTATATTTTTCATTTTTCCTCACATTATTCTTGAATTTTTTTGTACTTCTTAAAAGCGTTTATTATTCTTTTCCTCCACATTCTCATAGCTCTTTTTGTCTCTTTTTCAGTTCCCTATATTCCACTTCCCACCATTTATTTTTTTGTACCATCATTTTTTTAAATGATACTTCTTCTCTATACTTTATTTTTTATTTCTTCTCTCATTTCTTTGCCTCTTCTTCTTCTTTTTCTATTCATTTAGCTTTTTTCATTTCGTCCTCATATTTTTTTATACTTTCTACTGTCCATATTTTTTTTTCTTCAATACTTTCTTTTCCACTTTTTTCTCCTTTTAACGTTAACTCTAGCGGTTGGAGAACAAATTCTATCTCCTCTCCTATCTCAAAATTGTCTATTTCTTCTATCACTTGCCCGTTCACTAATAAGTAGTCTATTACTGTTCCATTTGTAAAAGTGTATTTCCCTTTTCGCCCTTCTTTCTATATTTTCGTTTAATATTGTCCATACTATTTCTTCACATCCTAAGAAATCTTTCTTTCTTCATATTAAAGGAATATTTCCTCCAATATTCGAATCACGTATCTATTTTGTTTGAGTTCTCAGACGGCTTTGTGTCTCGTTGGTTTAAAAAGTGTGGTTCATATGTCAATATGACTTGAAAACGACTAATGGTAGATATAGGGAATAATGTATAAAGTCACCTTAAAATTAAACGTTGAATTTGAAAATACAAAAATATCCAAGGTGTTTTATTTAAAAATAAGTTGTTGGTTACTTTGGGTCTAACCGGAATCGCCAACAAGGAGCCAACATTTTTTCAGATAAAGTTTATGTTGAAACTTGTGAGAATTTTCAGAATTGAATTCGGACTACTTCGCCATAAACTTCTAATGGAATCTCGTTTATGATACACCCTGTATGTCGTCATGCAATGGCAGTGCTGTTATATTTTCTGTTCTTATTTACCTTCTGTTATATTTACATATTTAATTAATGTTATTGAATATAAATACTAAGGTGGAGGTATGGTTGACATGTTTAGGTTTCGGTGGTTTTCCTAAAACTTGAAGAAAATGCTTTGCCAAGATGAACCAATCCACAATTTCACACAGTTTCGTCAGCTCACTATACAGGTTTACACTGATCTTTTGTAAACCATAGATTACGCTTAATGGCAATACAATAATGAAACATAATAATGTACCATACGAATAAATAAATACATGTTACTGTGTTCAATATACTTCTATTATTTATAATGTTTTGCGAGTAATAGTATTTTACATACCAAGATGGGTAAAGTTTCATTTTCATCTAGATATCCATTTTTACGGAATACGAATCATTGAGATGAATTTTATCTCTAGACGGTTTAATGAAACTTTTCGTCACGGATTGTATATCTACCTACTATTTAATTCACAATCATTTATTCTGCCCAAAATTAGCCGTTTTTTAATTATCACTGTTGTCATATTTTGCTACCTAATTTAAAATAAACATTAGATAAAATGAAAACTTGTGTCACATTGTAAAATACTCAAACTCACTATGTATTTTGGTAATGTAAACTAAGTAAAGAGATATGGTTTTTTGTACTTTAGTGAAATCTATATGTAATGGCAATATCTACAAATTACGTGTTATGTTTATTTCTTAAACGCAAGAAGGACATTTAGAAAAAATTGTCTACTTTCATACTTTATCTAATTAGCAGATCAGATAATCAAAATTTTCTGTCAGATGGAAGCAAGGCAAGTGATATCCCTAACATTCAAACTAGTGAAGCTATTTAGCACTCACACGATATTTGTTACTTTTCATCGAGGGGGTACTATTTTTTAGTTGACTAAATGAACCGGAAAAGTTTGAAGATTAATTTGGCTTTTTAGATTAGAAAGGAGATCAAGTTATTTTTACAACAGTTGTTCTTGCAAACCTTTTGCTATTCAGAATTAAGTGCATTTATTACTTCATCAGAATTACGTAATGGAAATATACTCATTTGTATTTATGTATTAAAATTATGTACATAATGGAAATTTTTAAAAAAGAATTTAAATTATGTACTATAACGAAGATGATTATTTATTTATAAGTTCGGATGAGCAGAACAACCATGTAACGCAAACAAATTTATTAAACTAAACTAAATGTTTCATATTAAAATAATAACAACCTGATAAAACTGATATACTTAGTTATTTACCCTATGTATTCTGGAAGGTAAATTTCCCGCATGAGGACTTTGATCGCGTGGCATTAGTGCGAATGCGGGAAATTACCCTTCAAAAAGTTATTATTTTCTGATGTACGAAATAACGTACCAATCATTCTATTAGTAAGACATAGATATGTGTAAAATAAAGAGAGAAGATTTATTATAATTGTTATGAATAAAGTTACTCAATTGACTTCAATTTTATTTAAGTTGACGTTCTGTCAAATGTCGGTCGCTGTCATTCTTGCTTCATTCTGTATTTTTGGTTATTAAATGATGCCACTTGTTACTTTTTAAGGTTAGTATTTCAACTGACAACCACACATCTTGCCAACGCTGTTTTAGCTACTTTCTAATTTTAACCAGTAAGTTAAGAGTAAATGCTGAAATTGACTAAGAAGTTTTTAATATTGATTCCGAAGAATATTGATTACGAAGTACTGAATCTGAATTATTGAATTTTATTGAACCAGTAGGAGTTGTATGCTGTTCATTTGACCCAGTTTTATTCAGCCGACGGTTTACCTATTGCGTATAGGCTCTATTAAGGACCAAAGTAATTGTAAATACATGTTTTACCTTTTTTTTAAAGGTCTTGATAAAGCCTATATGCAATAGATGAAACTCCGGCTGAATAAAAGAGTAGGTCGAATGAACTTATAAGATCCGCACACCTCCTAATAGAAAACTCAATTAAAGTGAGGATTGTCTTGCTTCCCCCTGTTGGCAAAATATACTATTTTTACTTAAAACAAACGCAGCTGTCAAATAGCAACCTTCATATAACTGAAATTGAATGCCATTATATACAATTTTCTTTAATATTTTTAATTGCTTTCGAAACATTACATTCTTTATTTATCTTGAATGATCGATGAATCAAGCGCACACTTGTGTATAGCTATCCTTTTTATATATTGAATACAACGTATGCATTATTAGTTAAACTATTATCTCAAGAATGTCGTTTTGTCTCTTATTATTTTAAGTAACTAACAAGGATAACATCAACAACAAATTTCGTTTCCTTGATTCCTTGTACCATTGATAAGTATGTATAATCAATGCTTGTACGAACAGTTTTGATATCAACTTAACGTAAATGTCAAATGACGGCATGTCATGTCATAAATAAAAACCAAAATAAATGTGCATAACCTGAATCAACAAGTAAGTAAATATGGAATGGTTGGTTATATTTATGCTTTAAATTACAGACGACGGTCATTTCGTGATTTAATGCATACATGAGACGTCATCAGGATAAGTCAAACGAATGGACTTTTACATTTATTTATTATTAAGTGCTTGTATTTTCGTTTTTATTACGTAAAAATCAAGCTATTTTTTGAATCAATATTAGCGAAAAAGGGAGTACAAACTAAAAGTTTCGTATTTCTATAATTTATCACAGTATAAACACATTTAATTTTCGTTTAGCGAAGAACCGACAGCAACAAGATATTTAAGCTTAGAAAATTTAATTTAAATTTTTTCTAATATACACTATTGTGTTATAAGTTAATAACTGATGTAAAAATTGCTATTGGTGGAAAGACAATGAATTTTAAGATTTATGATTTGGTTGAGTATTGCAGCACCCAAATGATTGGACCTATTTTTGTAGGTGTAGGAATAATAAGACTATCGATGAAATCGTGAAATATCAAGAGATTTTGTTTTTTTTAAATGCGAAATTGTTGGTCAAGTGAATGCGATGTTGTAGATGTTGGTTGGTGTTGTGCGGATTTTTTTGCATATCATAATTTAAGGATTTAGATCTCGTTCGGAACTTTAGTTCGGTTATTCTGTCGGTTAAAGGTTTTGAATTAGGTGAATTTGATTTGCTTAGTGATTTGACGATATTCTTGGGGTGGGTCGTGAAATCTCGTGTTTGAGTAGGAAGATTGGGCGATAGAGGTTTGGCAAAGGTTGGTAAGCACTAAAGAGTCGTTTTGCAAAAAAACAATGTTGAAGATATCGACGTAGAGATTTTGGGGAAAATATTGGGTTTGGTAGGAAACGAGTGAGGAAAGTTGAGGATGTGCATCTACTTGGTGTTGTTTTAGTAACATTTAACATATTCAACTTTTTTGAATTTTTATGTAGTCAATTAATAATCATTTGTTTTACAAAGTAAACGTTCTTTATACTCAAAGATGTTTCTATTATTTTATCAATGTTAAATACAATTTTCACCACAAATACTATTAAATGTGAATAAGTAGTAGAGGTACGGTTATTATATATTATTGTATATTTTTAACCCAAATGTGCTCAATGACCTATACGTAGTACGGTTCAAACTTGTCCAAACGTGTTTTGCGTACTCAATGAAAGTGCTTTGTTCACTTTATTCTGACCAGTGCAAGGCTGCGGGTTGAGACTAGTGGAGCGTATTATGCGCTAAAGTTAAAGATCTCGTAATTTGGCAAATTTGAAAATTGTCATTATAAGAAATGTCGGAATACACGGTCAACTTTGCAAGGTAAGATAGATTATGTTTATTTATTTTCAGATAATTACAGATACGTGTGTGGATACAGGTTCTTAAGACATGTTATAAGAGATACACACGTAATTTGGAAAGTTTTTTTGATTTAGTGTAAATATTTTGCAAAAAAAAATAACTGTCCTATATTTAGTCTATTGGGAACATATCATATCACCGCATCTGTAACTTTACTTTCATATTTGTCTAACAATTATTCATAGTTTTTTTAGTAATTTAGCAGTAATACTGTTTTAGAGGGTTTTCGTTGCATGAAGCACTTGCAATGATTGAGGAAAAGGAGACCAATGCAGATACCATCACATTACTGCCACCTAACAATGCGGTCAAAGATATAACCGATGAAGATTCTGGAGAAGAGGACACTGTTGATATCAACAACTTTCCAGCATCGCAAATGCAAAGTAAAGTGGAAATATCCGCTAGAAACAATTTTCAAGAATTAGAATGGGATTCATATGACAAACTGCCTTTAGATCAACTTTAACAAAAACTGAAAACCGATATCTCATTGACAAAAAAAAAAATAATATCACTTTATAAAGGAATATCTGGATACTGCTCAGAATCAAAATGCCTGTCAACAAGATGTGTTGCTCGACGATACTGATACGTTTTAGTTTATTTTTTGATGATGTTTTCTTACGGACGAAACGAATCGGTATGCTTCTCAAAAAAACAAAACCGTAAAGATAGACGAAAGCGAACTAAAATGTTTTGTTGGTATACTTCTTCTAAGTGGTATCATTCTACTTCCTAGAAGAAGAATGTTATGGCGGCGATAAACCGATACTCACAATGAAATGGTGGCACAGGCGATTTCCAGAAACAAGTAGGAACGATAAAACTATCGATGAAATCGTGAAATATCAGGAGATTTGGTTTTTTTTGAAAATGCAAAGTTGTTAGTCAAGTGAATGCGATGTTGTAGATGTTGATTGGTGTTACGCGGATTTTTTTGCATATCATAATTTAAGGATTTAGATCTCGTTCCAAACTTTGGTTTCGTTATTCTGTCGGCAAAAGGTTTTGAAATAAGTTAGGTGAATTTGGTTTGCTTGGTGATTTGACGGTATTCTTGGGCGATAGAGGGTTGGGCAAAGGTTGGTAAGCCTTTAAAGAAAAAGGCGATGTTGAAGATACCGACCTAGAGATTTTGGGGAAAATTATGGGTTTGGTAGGATGTTGAGGATGTGCAACTACTTGGTGTTGTTTTAGTAGCATTCAGCATATTCAACTTTTCTAAATTTTTATGTTTATGTTTATTTTATGTAGTCAATTAATAATCATTTATTTTACAAAGTAAACGTTCTTTATACTCAGAGGTGTTTCTATTATTTTATCAATGTTAAATACAATTTTTACTACAAATACTATTAAAGCCGAATAAGTAATAGAGTACAGTTATTATATATTATTGTATATTTTTTAATATTTTTCTGTAATAAGTAAATGGTAAAATTAAATTATCTTTTACACAACATAGTATAAAATGCTTTTATTTAATGGTTTCATAAATAGATAAAAAAATATTGAGTTTTATATTTTGATTCATAATTGACAATTGGCTAAGTTGGGCCAATCACAATACTGTTTTTCTACGCTGAAATGTAATCCCGCAGGACACGATTGAAGAACTTTTTCACCGTGACTGCATTTATAAAATTTGCCACAATCGCTTTCATGTGGCAACAACACATCAACTTCTGGATCACCTCCTTGCGGACACTCACTGGCGTGCACGATTATGAAGGATACGCCAAGAAGTAAAAACACAATAATCCTGTAGTAGAATGAATAACGTTATTTTTGTCAAAATATGTGGTAAATGTTACTAAGCAAATTATTCATATGCATATTTACATACCTTTCATTGTAAGAGAATAGGCAATTACCAAAAGCAAATGAACTAATGTTGGAATTAGAAAACAATCGTCCTTAAATAGTTTAGAGTATCAGTAAATAACTTATTGATTATCAACGTAGATAAAGCATATCTAAAGTTGCAAAATTAATAGTTGTAAAGCTTTTACGAATGTAGGTGTTACATTTAAGTAATAAACGCCGATGTGATAATAAAAGTACATGTAGACTCTACCTTTATTGAATTGAATTTTATATACTTGTAATATTTGATACCTTAAGTTGAAAGAGCTGTCTTATTTTCAGCAAAAACTTTACTTTATATTACATTTTTGTTCAATATCATAATTGTTATTTATAAATGATTAAGTAATTGATTAATTACAGTGAACTTTGCGTTTATCTCTAATTATCTATATTGTATTTTTATCATAGGTATCAATTTTAAAATTGTTATGAAAAGTAATAAACTTCTAAAAGAGTCACTCTACAAATATTAATTTGATGAGCCGTTATTTTGTTCATTATAGTTTTTCACATTTTTGTACATTTTGTTTATTTTTCTATTATTCTTTTTTGGGCATTAATTGAATTGGTTGGACCTTATCATTTAAAATGGCTTGTATATTTACTAAAATGGTGTAACATTCAGAAACAAAATATTAGTCTACAAGAAAATAGATATAAAAAAATTATAGCAGATTGCAAATCTTGGTGTAATATTCCAAGGAGTATATAACAAAAAATTTAAAAATTTTGATACGATAGGATATGTTAAAGTTTAAGAAAGATGTCCCAGAAACATATTTTGTCTAGAAATTGGGTTAGGGTAGTAGATTTTGGCATTAATTATATAACATGTGTGAAACAAAAGGTTGTTCTAGTGATGAGGAGTTTTGGTAGCCTAAGAATGAACGAACTTGTTAAATTAAATGTAAATGGCGTAGATGATAAAGATGTGATATGTAAAAATTCAAAATCCAAAACTGAAGGTTCACGTTCTTATACGATTATAGAAAAGGAAGACATAGATATTAATTGTGAAAATACACAAATTCTGGTCAAAGGAACAAAACAATGACGCTATTTTCTGAATATTGTAATGACATATGCATTTCAAAATGACTGGCAAAAGATATCTTCTAGAAGTGTACTGTAAAAAATTGCAAAATATTTATTGATGCTAAAGCGTTCACAGATCAGTATCTGCGTACAATATCGGTAACCCTATATGGGATAAGAAAAAGCGATACAGTGGCACCATAATACATTGGAGAAAGTATGACTTCAAACGATAAAGTAAACTGTTTAATTGGTATTGGTAACGGTGAAGCTGAAACCTTTCGTAAAATTAGAACGTTCAACAAAAATAAAATATTCATGTAATTATACTCGCCACAAAGGTAAAACGGCTTCTGCACTCTTTTTTCTAGCAAACGGTTGTTCACATTTAAATGATCAAATTATGTTGCTTACATTAAGTAAAATGCATAAATTCGGTCATTGTGCAACTCTTCGTATCACTAATAGAAGATTCATTGAAATGTGAAATATTAAATATATTTGATTTATATAACAGGAGGAATATAAATTACAAACACAATGTACAGTTATCAGATTTATCACCTTAGTGTTAATACTGTCTTATACTGCTAATAATGCACACCTCAATCATGATTTATGCATTAATTGAAAACTGCGATCACAACGGTAAACTATACAGTGCAGGTGTAAATAATTTTTCTATAAATATATTGATATTTCTTTGTTTATAATATTTTCAAACCTAAGGTGGTATGACAGGATGTTAAATTTATGCAAAATTTACTAATACACTTTTTCACAAATTATTTTCACGTTGCATACATAAAATTGCATGCGATATTTTTGAGAAAATTTATTTGTAAATTATTTAGACAGATTTTCTAAATAATAAGGGCCGTAACATAAATGTGCGCGTAAAGCGGCGCAGTTTACTGAAACTTGTCACGTTTGTCTAGGTTTGTCACATAACGACATAACCTAGTCGGCGCATTTTCAACCTGCGCGGGTATTAAATTGTTAATAAATGCTCTAAATACTTATGTTGTGGTCACGTGAACAAGTTCAATTACTTATTGAACAATAAAAAAATTTCCATGTCTGTACGTCGTAAAATCTAAAGACTATAAAAGTAAACATGCACGAAACAGAGTATTGGAAGCTATTCAATTAAATTTACAATTAACAAAACCCAACGTGTCTATAAATGGCATAAAAGCCAAATTTTAAAGTATGAAAACAAATTTCTTAATTGAACACCGAAAAATTTACAATCGTTAAAAAGTAATGCAGAGGAAGATAATGCACGTTGACTTTGCATGATTAAAGAATGAAGTGAAATCATTGTTATATATACCATTCTACTTTGTGGTACTTTACTGACATAGAGTTTGTTCTTGAACATACAACACCTAGAGCATCTATCGACAGTGCAGTAGATACCGTCACTAATATGCTTTTGATGACTAGTCAGGTACATGAGGTAAGTACAAAGTACTTTATAAGAAATCTAGTTTATTCATTTTGCTGTCAAATTAGATAAATGAAGAAAGGCAAAGGGAGACAGTTTATAAAGTCTAATATGATTTTTGTTAGTTGTGTGAATTCAGAAGTTTACACAAATGACCAATTAAATAATACAACGTCAGCTACTGTTGCTATTGGTTCTAACTTCGGACAGCAACTCATCTTGTGTATCTTCTGTTGCTGGCTCTAGCTCAGTCAGTAACAAAACAAATTTAAATACTAAAATGACAACCACAATGCAAAACAATGTTAATTCATCAACATTCAGTAAGAAATCATTAAAAAAATTCTGAAATAAACACTTGCAAAATGAAACAGCAGGGGATATTAAACTTCTGTCTGATATTTTAGAGAAAAAAAAATGAAAATGGACAATATTCAAAATAGAAGGAATGAATATGATATATTTGGGGAGTTTGTCGCAAATCGAAGTGACCACGTCAAATATGAAACAAAGTTGAACAACAAATCATTAATGTAATTTTGGAAGCTAATTGGAGAGTTAAATAAATGGTTTACATAGCACTATTATTATTAGTATTATTGGCACACTAGATTAATAGCCCGTCGACTGACAGTCAAATTTTAATGCATGAATTTAATAATGTTAGACATATAGCGGAGAGAGACGCCCCTGGCCCTGACCCTCAATGGAAATTTTTGGTTTTCGGATTTTTCCCGTTGGTTTGAAGGCAAGACCCATCGGCATGCCGAATTTTAAGTTTCTACGACGCGACGTCTGAAAGTACCCGTTTAATTTCGGAGACAAAAAAATTAGACGTTTTATTATACATGGTTTTCAAACTTAAGTCGGCACTATTGCTAACTTTGTTATTATTAGAGTTACAGGGTCGGTTAAATGGGCAAACTAGTAGCATTTGATTCTCTCATCACTATGGTGAAAACAGAATAAAAATCGAACATCGCGTTTGCGAGTTATGTCAAATTGTTTCATTTTTTTAAATGGGACACCCTGTATACAATATTTTGAATCGATAGGAAATTGAATACTGAATAAAAAGTGTGGTATTATTTTTATCCTAAAGTCAAAAATGACAGAGCTATTGATGATTTTTCGAATAAGTTTAAAGTGGCTGTGATTTCATAAACTACATTTGTTTGTTGTATAAATGTCATCAGGATTAAAGTGTCAAATTGAAGTTTCACTGGTAAACAGTTTACAGCCACTAAAAGCGTTTACAGGCGGGCTCAAAAATGCTTGGACCAAGACGGTGACGTTTTTAAGCATCTAATTTGAATTTTTCTTTTAATGTTCACAGAATAAATTAAAATAAACCATATCCTTTCGCTTTATGAATATTCCACTTTTTTTATTTTATTTACCATTTCTGTTGGATATAGCCACCGTGAATTTTGTAGGTTAATCTATCCCCATCACGAAATAATTTTTTTAAATGTCTGCCGTGAACTAGATTCAAACCGCCTCGACCAACGGTTTTCCGACTAGTAAACTTTCCTACATTCTTGGCATTACTATTTAACCACCCGCGGGTCTGATATTCTTCTACTTTCTACTTAATGGTGAGGCAAAGTTATAACTAACACAGCCACCTTAACCAATTTGAAAAATCATCAATAGCTCTGTCATTTTTGACTTTAGCTCTGTCATTTTGACTTTAAGATAAAAAATCATGAGAAACTTTTTGTTTAGTATTCAATTTTCTATCAATTGAGAATATTGTATACAGGGTGTTCAATTTGAAAAATGGAACAATTTGACATAACTCGCGAACGCGATGTTCGATTTTTATTCTGTTTTCACCATAGTGATGAGGGAATCAAATGCTACTAGTTTGTCTATTTTAACCGACTCTGTAGCTCTAATAATAACAAAGTTATCAATAGTACCAACTTAAGTTTGAAAACCCTGTATAGGATTATTGTTTTCAATTTGTAAATTTTGCCATGTGAGACACTATTTGTTTAAAAAAAAATCCTTAAATTCTTCTCGAATATTTTGTGCCTTTGTTGAACTTTGATGGCTATGCCCTACTGCAATAGATTCAAATCTATTTAAAGCAATTTCGTTGTCCTGTATATCGCTGTACTGATGTCCATTATGAGAAAGTATAAAGTTATGTAGAACAATACAAGGCAATGTTATTAATTCAACTTTGTCTATGGACAAATTGATAGGATTTAATAAAATTCTAAACCTATTGCTATTAATCCCAAAGGTATTTTCAATAATTTGACAAGATCGAGACAGTCGATAATTGTATATTCTGCGGTCATGCGTAAGCCCTGTTTGTGAACATGGCTTCATAATTCCCTCCTTCAGTGGAAATGCATCGTCGGCCACTACTACATACGGCATGTTCACAGATTTACCAGGTAATGGTGTCGATGGTGGAAAATTAAATCTATTATTCACCAGTGCTTGTGCTGCTGAAAGTTTCACCGGTGGCTAAAAATCAAAGTGTAACTTCAAGTCTAAATAGAAAACATTAAAGTATGATTAACCAAAGCAATAAAGGCCATTACTACTTATTTCTAGCTGGTATGGTGTTGCGCATAACAGTATCTTGTTTTTCTATATTGTTTTGTATACTTGTTAACAGTAATTCAAATGCTGGATTATCTAAACATACAAAATTTCTGTAAAAAGGTGGATCTTCAGCAAGGAGATCATTATTCAGCATATGTAGCACAGTTGTATGCTGCTTATGTGTTTGCAACCAGTTTTTGGCCCACATACTTCGTTTTTTTTTCTTCTTTACCAACGTCAGTAGTAATGCCGCTGCTCTCCAGAATAAATCTTCATCACTATCATCACTCATAATCAAATCTGCCAAATACAACAAATTTTTAGGCTAAGTATGTTTATATCTTCTTGATTTATATAATGTAACCAATTTTGTATCTAAAGCTCCCTAAACTATTATCACTGCGCATATTTATTCGAAAATTTGAGAGAGAATTTTAGAATACGTTTAATTTTTTTAATTGTATGGTACATTTTAAATATTGTATTGTGATGTAAGTGTTATGTATGGTGCCCCAGAAGATCAGTATAAACCTGTACAGTGTGGTGACGAAACCGTGTACAATTGTGGATTGGTTCTGCTTTGGCAACATTTACTTTAAGGTTTAGGAAAACCACTAAAACCTAAACATGCCAACCCTTACCTACCCTAGTATTCACATGTAATAATATTAATTCAGTGTGTAATGTTATTGTGTTTTTGTGAAATTGTGTTGTACATACATACATAGAATACGTTGCATACGGTGAACATTAAACCGACAAATAATAATAAAAATTTTAAAGGATACATATGTTAAGATTATTCGAAACCACACTTTAAAAATATTTTGGATTGTACAGGGTGCTCTAGAAACACGCCAGGTATTTTTTTCTATTTTTGATTTGTACGATAAAAAATAATGTATGTTCTTTAACATGTTCCTATACCTACTTACTTCCGTTTCTGAGATAAATCAATTTTACCTGATTCGCAGACCATTCAAAAAATGCAATAACTTCAAGATAAATAAGAACAAGCAACTTTAGTTTACCCCACGTTACAAAGAGCCTCCAACATCTCTTTTCCCATATTTACTATTATGTTATGTTGTACAGGGTGTTTTTAATACTACCGCATAACACTAACGACTTAAAACTTAAATAACTTGCTTAACTTAAATGGAACACCTTACATTTCTGTAGCCTGTTTAAAGCTGGAACTAATTACCTTTTAGTCGGTATTAGGGTTACCAACCCCTAATTCTCATAGTTTTTAAGATATTTAAAATTTGATAGTTTAACAATTTACGATGTACTGGAGTCTAAGTTACCTGTGAAATATCCGCAATATGGACATCATCTTGCAATCTTCAGTTTTAAATATTTACCTTAAAAAGATTTATTATTTAAAAAAATAAAATAAACAGAAATGTACTTATGACTAGTATCCCGGACTCTACGAGTCAGTCGAATTACGCAAACCGGTCAGAATTTACTGATGTTTAATAACAGCAACCGTTATTTGGTACATCAAAACTCGATCATACTGTAAACATCAACAAACTTGAACCTGTTAACTAAGAATGTAATACAAATAGCTCTAATAGTAGTACGATAATTTCAAAAACCATTATTTTTAGAATTTTTTTAACAAAGTTACTAATGTTTACAGTGGCATCGATTTTTGCTGAAACTAATAACGGTTGCTGTTGTTTGTGACAAGTGGGCGTGATTCGACTGACTCTTAGAGCCCGGCATAAGTCATGAGAACATTTGTTATTTTGTTTTGAAAAAAAAATTTTAAGGTTAATATTTAAAGGTGAATTGACCTATACATTAAAAAATGTTTGCAAGATAATGTTCCTTTTACTGATATCTTACAAGTAGCTTAAATTAGTAAATAGCAAATTGTTAAACTAGCAAATTTAAAATATCTCGAAAACTATCAAGTTAGGAGTTGGTAACCTTAATACCGATTGAAAGGTAACTAGTTCCTGATTCAACAAGTTACAGAAATGCGGGTATTCTATTTGGTTAAGCAAATTATTTAGTTGCAAGTCATTAGCGTTATGAGGTTGTATTTAAAACACTCTGTACATCATAACATTATAGTAAATATTACAAAAGAGATGTTGCAGGTTTTAAGTTAGTGATGTTAAACAAATTGCTTGTTCTTATTTATCTTAAGTTATTGTATTTTTTTGGGGGTTTGCAAATCAGGTAAAATCCATTTATCTCAGAAACGTATGTAAGTTGGTATAGGGACATGTTAAAGAACATACATTATTTTTATCTTACAATTCAAAAATATAAAAAATACAGTGTATTCCATTCAAAATAACCCAACTTTGATATAGTACGTGTTTCTGGAGCACCCTGTACAAACAAAAATATTTTTAAAATGTGGTTTTGAATAATCTAGATATATGTATGTCGTTTTAGTGCTACAAAAATAATTCGTTGTTTGTGCCCCACCCTGTATGTCATCGAGCAATGGCAGTGTGTTATGTTCTTATTTACCTTCTATTATAATGATTCAGGGTAGGTAGGTTTAGGTTTTGACGGTTTTTCTAGAACTTAAAGAAATGCTTTGGTAAGACGAATTAATCCGCAAAATTGCACAGCACACTATACAGATTTATATCTCATCTTCTAGGACACCTACATTTCTCTTACACAAACACAATAATGAAAAATAATGTCATAAACCATACGAATAAATAAATAAATGTATAACAAATAGTACACACTTTGAATGAAAATATTTAATTAAAGTTTCCTTAAGTGACTATTTATCAGAGCTAATAAAATTTTAACATTAGACCACTGTTGTGTTGCTGAATGTTTAGTGATTTTAGTAAATAAACAAACCACTACAAAATAAGCTTAACCAATTTAATTAATGCTTAGAATAATGCATTTCAATGCGCTGTCAGATAGTTGTCAAAGACCTTTAAAAATAGCTACTGTAGGGCAAACTTACGTATAATTAGATGGATTTTATCATTAAGTTATAGGATTCTAATATAGTTTAAAAGTTTAATTGATTTGTAATGTACCGTAATGCCAGCATTTGGTTGTGTAGTCAACTGTGGCAGTAGAGGAAATCGTGACAGTGTTAAGTTTTTAGAATCCCTGTTATTTGTAATTTTAAACATAAATTGAGCTAAAATACTCTTTCATAGATTCTATAACTAATTTAATTAAAACAATCACTAAAAGTTCAAAAATTCAACATTATTTACACATTCGAATGAAAACAAAGGTTTGTTTGCCCCCACAGACGCCATTTTGACAAAAGCGTTGAAATGCCTTAAAGAATAATAGAAAGACAAACAGAAATGTACATAAAATTAATAAAACTATAATCAGCAAAATAATAATTATTTTAGTAGTTTACGAAATGTAGAAAAATTTGAAATATGTATGGTTAAAATAGAATAAAAACTTGTCAATTATTAAATCATTTTTTAAAAACAATAATTATGATATTTGACAAAAACAAAAATTAAGAAAAATATTGCTGATAAGGTGTCTTTCAACTTAGGGTATCAAAGATTACAATTGAGTATGATTGATAATCAATGAGTTATTTACTGATACTGCAAACATATTTAAGGACGATTGTTTTCCAATCCCAAAACAATTTCGTGTGCTTTGTGTAATTACCTATTCTCTGACAATGAAAGGTATGTAAATAGGTATATGAATAATTTGCTTAGTAGTATTTACCACATATTATGACAAAAATGACGTTATTCATTCTCTCTTCAGGATTATTGTGCTTTTTACTTCTTGGGGTATCCTTAATAATCGTGCATGCCAGTGAGTGCCCGGAAGGTCAAGATCCTGAAAATGATATCTTATTGCCGCATGAAACCGACTGCACAAAATTTTACAAATGCACTCATGGAGAACCGGTTCTTCAAGAATGTCCAGAAGGTCTGCACTTTAGCGAAGAATTGCAAAATTGTGATTGGCCTAACGTAGCTAATTGTCAATTATAAATATTTTTTATAGAATGCTTAAATAAAAGCATTTCATACTGTATTGTGTAACTAATAATTTAATTTTACCTTTTACCTATTACAGAAAAACATTAAAAATACCTATATAATAATACATAATAACGTCCTTTTCATTACCATATCTACTTAACTATTGTGGATGTAACAGTA
The DNA here is from genome assembly GCA_030710515.1 of Abscondita cerata. Classification (NCBI taxonomy): domain Eukaryota; kingdom Metazoa; phylum Arthropoda; class Insecta; order Coleoptera; family Lampyridae; genus Abscondita; species Abscondita cerata. The sequence goes on along the minus strand of JALBCR010001392.1, from coordinate 248,089 downwards.
TTTGTTGGTCAAAATTGTATTTGACATTGAGAAAATAATAAAAACACCTTATAGTATAAAAAACATTATTTTGTAAAATAAATGATTATAAATTATCTGCATACAAATAAACATAAAAATGTAGAAAATTCAGAAAATTTTAATATGCTGAATGCTACTAAAAACAACAGTAAACACTCCTACTAACTTATTCGCAATTTTCCGCTCTCGTTCCTACGTACCGAACTCATTATTCCACAAAATTTCCACCTTGATATCCTCAACATTGCCATTATCCAAAACATAACCTTAATTTTTTGACTTTGGCCCAATCCTCTATTACCTAATCTTTCATTACAAGATCTTACAGCCCATCCCAAGAATTGTGTCTAATCACCAAATAAACCAAATTCACTTAGCTATTTTACTGCATTATCTAAAAACCCTTTACAGACAAAAAAGAAAAAATTCGGAACAAAATTCAAATACTTAATTCACAAATATTTATTATAACGTGCAATAAACCCCCGCAACGTTAACCAGTATCTAGAACTTCGCGCATCTACTTAACCACTTTGCATTTTCTCCAACAAAACACAAATCCCCTGATAATAACTTAAAATCCCGAATGCCCGGAACTACAGAATTTCCGACTTCAATGACTTTTCCCTATCAAATCCGACGTATCCTGATACTTGACGATCTCAACAAAATTCTTATAACGCCTATAGGCTACAAAATCCGTCCAATTATTTGGATGATGACCCCAGTTCTCAACCACCATAAATATTTTGCAATTGATTGTCTTTCTTGCAAACATATAGCACTCCTTACAACAATTATTCACTCAATGCAATAGTATTTAGTATTAGTAATTGCACAAGGTAGACATTGCCAATTGATACAATTATCACTTTTAGAACTGTTGAGACTGTAAAGTAACATATGAGCAGTATTTAACAATCTAAATCACAACTTTGAATTGTATATTTTAACATCGGTCAAATAGGTAATAGCAAACTCCTATATTCAATAGTAGTAGGTACAGAAAATAATAAGAAATACCCGGAGATAAAATATCCAGATTATTTCTAGGATAAAAAGTATAGTTCCAAATGTTGGGAACGAAATATGCGGGAACTAAGTGTTGCGGGCGAAGTTTCCGCAAACCATTCACAAACGTCATAATTACCTAATTGTTCAATTATTTGTAATTCAAATAATAACATATATTTTCAGGAAATTATTTCAAATTCTTTGTTCAATTTTAGATTAGATATAGATTATTAATATCAGTTAATCCGGCCTTTATTGTACGTTTTAAGTACTTATTTCAATATAACAATTTTAATCATATCATCTACATTGTGCAACTATGATTATAACAAATGGTAAAATTTTACATTTTAATTTTAATTAATTTGTCGAGATATTATTTATTTCTTTGTAAATAGTTCTTTCTCGTAATTGGAAATTATGTTGTCATGCAACTCCTATTCCTGTTGAGCGCAATAGAAAACAATGATTGAAAGGAAAAGTCGCTACCTGGCCTATTTGAAAGCACAATCGCAAATAGTATTATACTACAAATATTATCATATTACTCTTAATTTGCCCACTTAGTACTTTTTTTTACCTAACCTTCTAGGTAATTAGTCACGAAATTAATTAAATATTTGAGCAATAGAAGTAGTAAATGATTAGTGATTGTCATTCGTTTTTAAAATATGTTTAATTAAAAAAAAACAATCCACTCAAATGTGTCAACCCTGAACAATTAAACAATACATGGTTAATATCCCCCTTTTCTCCACATTTATAAAAATGATAATCCCTAACGACAATTTTGAACGTATAAAATTTCTGCTGTAATTAATGTTTTTTTGGGTACCAATATTTATGTCGAATGTTAATGAGGAAGTACAGAGTGATACGCGGTTTGAGAGTCAATATGGTATTGCTTCATTGTGTTTCCCATTTTAACAGACATATTTTTTTATTACGTCCAGTAAGATCGTTGGTAACAAGACGTTATCTACGTCCCTTGCGATCCGATCCCCCAAAACCTTCAATGTTACTGTGTGCTTTTACCCACACAAAAGAAATGGGAAGCAGTGAGATCTAAAAGGTTCATAATATTTGATATAAATAGATTCGGATACAACGGAATATTGAAGTATTTTATACAATTTAGAACAGATTATGTGTCGGAGCAGATTGCGACATATTTTAAGTGATGATTCAGTACCCATTTAATACTGTAGAACTGCTGCAGCTTCAGCTGAAAAAATACTCAATGCGGAATGAAGAAAAATTGAATATTTGCAATTAGACCAAGGAACATAAAAACGCGCTTGTTATAGTGAATGAAGATTTAGATCCATCAATAAAAACGTGTATTGAGCTAGTAGGAAGTGCATTTAATGCCTCACAAAAATTATATTGGAATTAATCCCGAATGGGTAATTAAGGTATAATAAAACTCGCTATTAGCTAGTTTAAGATCCCGTCAAAATTCCATCGCCTTAGCTAGTGGAAGGTCGTTTTTCTTTATCCAATATTTTTGGGTCAAATTCAGTATGAAAATATACTAGATTTTGATAAATAACTGGACGTTATTACGTTTGTGTTTTAAAATAAATTTTGATGCCAAAAGAAGTCTTCGACATCACAAATTTTCAATAAGCTTGATTTGGTGAATATTTTATCACCCCGAGGCTTTAATAGCTTTATACAGGGTTATTCACCCAACCTGTTCATTAAAAGTTTATTGGGATGTAATTTAGATACACCTTTAAAAATTTGGGGGTAAGTTTGGTTTCAAATGTACCATTCTCCGTGAATATAAAACAAATTTAGAATATTGGAGTTTGAGTATTCTTCTATAATAAATTTAAACTTTTAGTTTCCTAGTAACAGATGCCGACGTACAATACATACTAATTATATCTGTCATGTATGACAACAAAACAATAATTGTTTTTCCATAGCTAACGAGGCGGAGATAAAAGAAAAATTTAGTCGCATCGTTTTTTAAAAGACCTAATTATCTCTAAAACGGTCAGAACCTTAATACAATTTGATACAGCCTGGACTTGATAACACTTAAAGTTACAGGGTGTTTCATTTAAAAAAAAATGACTTTACCAACATTGAAAATGCGAATGTTTGCACGGAATGTTGAATACTCTGTATGAAAGTAGACAATAAAAGTTATAAGAATGTAAACTTGTTACGGTTTAATTGTAAATAAAAACCTCAAAAATATAGCAGTGCTAGAAGACCTTGCCGGCAGCTCCTCTTAGTTGGAAGTGGTTGTGGGCTTATTGAGAATTGTTCGAAATAAAGGCTTCTACACTGCACAAAAAATTTATAAGGCGCCACCTAGAATTGCGTATAAGAAATATTCTAGAGCCACTAGGAACTCGTAGACACAGAAACAAATAGTACGTTGATAGAAATATGTTTATTATTATAGCGACTAGACTTCAATCAACACACATAGAATAAAATAATAATGACTCACTCAACTAGGTTAGCGAATTATAAAATTTTGACAGTCGTAGCACCGATTACTCCATGCAAGCGATTCACCAATTTCGCGTGGCAAATATTGGCAAAATTAATCAGGTATTTGGAAGGATTTTTCTAGTTTACAAATTTTACAGCGCCAAAAAGGTACGTTGCTAAATTCACGGCCGCAGTACGTATACCTAAAACGCGACAAAATTTATGAATGACATGCATAAAAAAATAATTTAGCTTGTATATATGTATGTAGGAAGTCTTCGGTGTTTGACAGTTAATAGACAGATGTAACAGCTTTCGTATCCAACTCCAATATTTATTCTCTCATAAAGAAAATGGAAAGACAAAGATGGATGCCGTTGATACGATTTGCTGGGCTGCTTACAAAGAACTAGATAACAGGCTTATCCTGGGTGGTGTCTTTGACAAGAAAGAGGTTCCCAGGTAGGTTCAAATTCCATCACTAATGATAATACCAGACTTAACCTCGTTATTTTATAATTTTTGGTTTATTATCCATTAATTAATTAATCCATTGAAGAAGACAGTGCACACGAAGAGACCAACAGGAGAAACCAAAAAGAAAAAGGTGTCTGCAATTGATAAAATCCGTGATAGCAAATATTTTATTAAAACAAAGGAAAGTAAAAAGGTTACTTACACATGAGCAATAAATGAAGACTTATCCCCTAATTCGTGCGGAATAATGTTGCTTCAATTTCCACTACTTGGCACATGTCTTGCTGTTTGAATTTTTGACGATGTTACAAGTACACCTTTTCACAACGGTCAGCAAATAGGAAATGAAGGTATGTCTTCCGTAACTGGCTGATAAGGAAATTCTCCGAAAATCAAAATGTCGGAATGGGCAATCTTAAATAACTAGATCCCCAGAAAATTTTTCAACACAAAAGTTCATATTCAAACGCATGAGTGTAAACACGGCTGTCTATACTGTAGGGAGAAATTGGTCTATAAATCAATTATTTGTGTAATAATACCGTCACAAACTCTTTTTAAACATTTTGCCAAATATGAAAATCAAATTTTCAAAAACCAGACAAATATTCTATTCCAACACTAGTTACGAAGGAGACACGTTTTTTATTCAGTCAAAAGTCACAAAAATGGTTAGATATAGGCATAGGAGATTATACAGAAAATGCGTTTAGAATTTCACGCAGAATCTAAAAATAAAATAATATATAGGACGTTCTATTTAAAATAAGCAAGTTGACAACAACCTCCGGTTAAACCAGAAGTGACAAAAAGTTAAAAATATTATTGAAAAAAAGATACACCCGAAACCAAACTTAACTCCAAATTTTTAAAAACGTATCTAAATTACATCCCAATAAACTTTTAATGAACGGGTTCGGTGAATAACCCTGTGTTGTAGTTTATCTATTTCCTAAATACTTGCAACACTTTTAATTTTTAATGTTTGAGTCAACAATATATTTAACAAAAGGTGTCTATAGCAAAAGCAGGCCCTGGTGCAACCACTTTTTCGGGGCATTTTTGGAAACAAACATTCCCAACATTTACAATAACTTAAATAAAACCATTGTAATGACAAAACTTAAAACCAACCTTAAACAAAAGATTACCTAGTTTTAAGTAAACAACCCATTTTTTATTTTGATCAAATTATAAATATAGAGAAAGACGCGAAACATAAACATATAATAAGGTATGTTAATGGTGTTCTGGATTTTTGTATTACGAAATATAATAATTTTCATTGAACGATTTAAAATACAAATATTTTATGAACAACTAGTATATTACCTGTCTTATATACTAAAACCCAAAATTTGCGTGTTTGTGTGTTAGGTCCTTTATAGACTCGGCATCTGTAGGTTTTAGGCCAAAACTGGGTAATGGAACCAGCATTGAATTGCGGGGGAGAATGGAGGTTCAAGAAGGGGGAGTCTACCAAGTGAGCTTGGGCTAATGTAGTAAAAAAAATTTTTTTTTTGCCTAAGCTATATTTTTACCACCCGTCGAACAGGACGGGTTTTCTACTAGTATTTATATTATACCTTTAGAAACTTTATTTTTCGTGTTTTTATTCTAGCGAAGTCACCATAACTTTATCAAAATTCACATTGGTAGCAGTATCAGTTTTTATAGATAGTGTCATCTAACACGTTAACCTTTCTTGGCTAATGAATGATCTTAAGTATGTCTTTATCAACTTCAAACGAGAAAAACTTCTTTCTGCACTAGTAACTGTTCGCGAAGGTGTTAAAAAATGGATTTTTAGTTCTGTTCATAAATCTTAAAACCCTAGTAGCTGTTTCAACTTTAACATGAAGAAGTTCACAAAGAATCTTCAATTCTGTAAACAGTTCATTTTCGTTGATATTTCTCTGATCTTCAAAACTAAAAGTTATCTTTAAAGCTTTGCACTTTTTCAGTAATTTACCTTGTTCTATTCATTTCAGTTCTTTTATACGGTACAAAAATCAAAACATAACATCACAACTAGTGCGAGGCCTCAGTAGTCGCGGAACCTAGTGCGACCGCTCTATTCGCTCCACCCTAAGGATCCCGCTAAGTGTGCTCGGTTTGAGTTTTATGCACGAATTAGGAAGTTTTAATTACATAAAGTATTTTTTCCACTCGCGTCGTACAATATTGTATCTACATTTAAAATAAAACTTGCAATTTGGAACAGTTACTTTAACAGACGAACTCATGCGGTTTCACTTTTTATGTTTTTTAATGTTGCGAATTACTTGGTCGCCTGGCATCGTTGTCAACAAAAGTCATTTAATAATGCACACATTTTTGAACATGAAACAATATAAGTACTTAGTGTTGCGTAGTAACTATTGTACTTTTTTAGTGGTAGAGGTGTTATTTTATATGCAATTATGCGTTTGAAACCTTGTATCGCTCTTGTGACGTAGTGGAGAAATACTATTCTGGTCTTGTTGCTGGTGTTGAGATTACAGTGAACGTGATATGCAATGTGAAGTATGATTGACGGTTTCGGAACTGGATGCTTTGTGTTAGGCAATGCACTTGATGGATCGATTCATAAATTTGACTGTTTGAGGTGACTTGACTTGACTGAATCGAATGAATCACTTGAATATGATGTTCTGATAAATATTCACGTTTATTAGAATTTCCTTTTCTAATGCTAAAATTTTTCTTGAATAAGTGTTGTAATTCTTATGCCGGTTCTGTTCACTTTTGCCGCTAGTTTAATAGGACATCGTCAACTTCTAACTCGAATTGAATACTTCGAGATTCTTTCTTTTTCTTGTTTAACCACGAACTGGTATGGTTCTTCCATTATATAATAAAAACTACGACATGGAATTGTGTTAGAGTAATCAGAGATGAATTAAATAATTAACATGGTTTGAGTTTTATCGCACTATTTTGCAGGTGAGCATATGTCCTAATTTTGCATCGTGTTGCGGATTGTCTACATTTGGATTTCTTTAATTACAGTTTTTTTATGGGGGTTTCTCTGTCACCTCCTTTTGGTGAAAAATTGTTTTTTTTTTAAACGCGCGAATGATTTTGGTTCATGAAGCTCTTTTGAATTGGATTAGACTATAGTTTTAAAGTATTTCATTTAGATTGCAATGTACGTGTGTTTATGGTCATATCTGTCGGGATGTTGTTTTTGGTCATTTGATATATTTTTTTTGTGTTCAAATCAGTTGGTGTAGAGAATCGCATTTTCGTCACTTTCAAGCAATTAGAGTTTTTAGGAAATGCTTACTTCAATAATTTTCACACTTGATTTCTTCGAATTTAATCAATATATGTCGCAGTTTGTTTTGTTATTTCAAGGTTTCTTTGTTTAATCCCAGAAACAGTGGTGGTTGTCGCCTTTATCAATTAAATTAAAGACTTGTTTTGACTAAGTGAATAACATCGAATCGTACCCATGACCTAATTTCTGAAAAGTCATTTTTGTTTATTATTTCTGAGAAAATGTTAGCGCGTTAATTTTTTTGTAATGTTCTTTGTGTAGAAAATGTTAAGAGGGAGACTCCCTTACCTGATGGTTGTTAATAGTTTTAAGTTTCAGTTTTTAAGTAGACTCACGACGAGTGACATGTAGCTAATAGTGCGGATTAATGTTGTTTAATTAAAATTAAAACAACCGCCTAAGTACCGTTGAATGCCGAAAAATGTAAGTTTAAACGCAAAATTTTCGAGGGCGCGAGCAAAAATTACGTTTGATGTGTATCCACAAAAAGAACCTCTCGTTCGTGGCCGTGAAAGAGAATAACGTTTGATTAATGTTGAAATCAAAATAACCGCCCTGCGGTGACTTTGGATTAAAATAAATGGTTTCTGGTGGATGATTTTGGAAATAAATGGTTCCAAGTGGATTATTCTGCAATAAATGGATTATCTTCCGCATTTTGGATTAGAAGAAAGAAAACTGTAAGTACTCTTTTACTTCCAAAACTTCCGTACTTTTGGGTGTGAGTTCGCGTTTGGTGAAATAAATTAAACAGCGTTTAGGGTATCTTTATTTTATATTTTGTCTTATTTTAAATTACGTGTTGGAGTTAAAATTGTGTTCAATGGTAATAAAAAGAAAGAAATGATCGAACCGAGTACAGGGTATGTTATGTTCGAGTTGATTTTACAGTAAAATTATGTATTTGACTAGACCACAGACTCGTTTCGTTGATTTACCCAGATAATGTAATAGTTTTAGGAGAGCGGTTAAAAATCTGTTTCTTCGCCCGGTACCGGGGTAGCTTATCGTTTGCATGTTTGTCTGTTGTTTGATTTTTTGTATTAAGCGACGAAATACGTCATAAATTAGGACACCGTGTTAAAGCCGTGTACATTTTTTTTTAACACTTAATAGAGAACCGTTAGTAATGTTTATTCTCTTTTATTATCCCAAGTGTTTGCATTTCTCCCTTTTCTTTAGTGAACATTTGTTTTAACAATTAAAAGATTAGGGTGGCGCCGGACAACACCGACTGTGACCTAATGTAAGGACCTTTAGTCTTCGAAAGGTAAGTGAGAGACAAATCCTAATTCACCTCTGGTTAGCTAAGCCGTACACGTTTGCTACAAATTTGATTTCCAATTGGTGGCGTAACATCTCTATTTCGTTGTATAGGTTATTGCTACATTCTTATATCTCTGATGTCCGATGCGATTGTTACTGATGTCTCGTCAACTTTTAATTGAGATAGTTTTTGACTCGATATTGCACTGCACAAGAATTGGTAATCAGGTGTCCATGTACGTTAGAATCCTGTATCGCTGGCTACTAAGTTTTGAAAACGTTGAAGGTATCAATACTCGACACACGAGAAGGAACTCTAATTGGAATTAAAGCAGATCACAACATTCGATAGTGTTTTCTCTTACAATGCTTTCAATTTTAGGGTGTTAGTCCGATAACCCTAAAGTACAGTACGGAGAATCTTACATTAGCTATAAACTGGAAGCTATTGACGTCGAACGATCCAAAAGGACACATTTCTGTGCATACACGTATGTTATCTTAGCTTAAGTAATTCGCCACAAGGTAATCTATCTTTAATTGTGGATGATTTTATGTCAATGTTAATTTATTATTTAGACGGTATTATCAATTCTTGTATGTAAGTTTATCGAAGTATTGACGTATCCCTTAAACCGGTTAAAGTGGTTCTGTAAACCTAGTCTGGTTAGGTTATGATATCCATACAAGAGGTGATTATCTAATGTTATTTACGTGTTAACTAGTTATTTGATGTGTCGTCGCTTATGTAACTTGGTTGCAGAAAATAATCATAAAATTAAACTATAAAAGCGAGAACACGATATACTCAGTTTTTTTGTTGTGTCTACATCTATTTAAAAATTGTGTAAACAATTAAACAATGATTAAACCTACTTTTGTTTTGAATTGCTTGTAACAAGGTACCAGACTAAATGCAATGCTTTACCTGTTGTTGAGTAGGTCGGTGCTAAATCGACAAGATTGTTGATTATATGTTTCTTTGTAGTCAACACATTGTATGTAGTTTATGGTAATGAATTTCTGAGGTTTGTGTTTCCTTGTTTGCATACTTTATGGATTGATTAAAATTATGCGATTGTTAGAGAGTTGCTACAAACAACCAGATGCTACGAACGCTGACAGATACATCTGGGGACATTTACAAGAACATGCGGTACCTACCATTTGTATCAGAAGTTTCTTCTAACGCAAAACAACGCGCGACCATACACATCTAAGATCACACGTCAGTATCTTCACGGATTTGGTATTTCACTTACGACCTAGGTAGACGCATTAGGCAGAACTCTGGTGAGCTCTGAGCAGCATCTAGTTGGAATAGGGAAAATTGTACAAATGAGACGGTTTACCCCAGGATTTAATTGTTACTTTGCTACAAAATAGACCACTACGAATGTGAGTTATTCTTCAAGTTTTAATAGGCAGTATTCAATGTTCTTGCTGAATGCTTTTTGCTTAATGTACTTTATTATTAAACATTATTCATTAAATTTAGTTTATCCACAATCACCATATTATAGAGCTATTATTATACCGTTATGAAACGTATTATAACACCTATAAAACACTAGTGTTTTATATTTCATAAAACATTAGTGTTTTGTAATATATAAAACACAAGAAAATTTGCAGAAAATTTAGTAGTTATTTATTAACATTAATATTAACATTAACGTTACCATCAAAAGTAAACTTATTTGCAATATCAGGATTTACATTTACACAAACCACGTTTGAGGAAGACTGCATCGCGGGAGATCTCTTGCATTGTGCTAGATTTTCCTTGAATTTTTCGAGCACTATCGATTTTATTTGACTCGCTTTCTTCTATATACCCCTCAACAACACTAGATGACTTCCACGCTCCGTGCTTCTTAAGAGTGAGAATATCACCACCAGCATTAGCCAACAGAGTCGCCGAAGAACGGCGCATACTATGGCCCGTGTAGGATTTAGCGTCTAGAAGTTTTAAGAAAGAAGCAATCTGTGAGGTGATTCTGGAAATAGTGTTAATTCCCACAGGTTGCACGGTGCATTTTGAATTTATATATCGCAAAAAAAATCTTCCCTGCGAAATAGTACTTTTAGGACGTAGGCGTATGTATTTCTTGCATATCTCCATAACATTAACAGAGAATCCTTCGTCTAATACAGTGAAACTTCTTGACATATTGGCTTTTGTTTCTGGGATGGACACGTAGATAAAAGATCATTTACCTTTCACATGTTCAATATTTAAGTTTACCAGTTGATTGCATCGTAAACCTCCATGAACACCCATTATGACAGCAACCTAGAAATATTTAAAATAATTAAGATACCAATACAAAAGAAAAGAAAATTGGTTGTACCTTGATTATTAAGTACTTTTCATCAGATGCTGTTTTCAAAATTGTTCGATGTGTCCCCTCTCAAGCACTTTTGCCTACTTTGCCTTGTAGTTTTTTGATTGGCTCTTGAGATAAGCAATTAATTTGCCGTATTTTGATATGTCAATATTTTTATGCACATTCAAAGTTGCTCTTAACATTGAATATTTCGTCCACATCGACGAGGAGGCAAACTTGCTTCTTACATTTAAAAAATAAGCCAACAAGACGTCCTTGTTTATGATGTTTGCACCTCTTTTCTCTCTCCATTCATTAAAGGTAGCAAATTGTTTTATGTATGCATCTTTAGATTTGGCCGGCAACAGTTGCCAGGGTTACTTCTTCAACTTCTGCTTTAATTTCTACCGGCAAAGAATAACTTTCTGACATTTTTCAAAACAACGCACACAAACGATTTCTAATTTTTTCACAAATATTGTTTTAATAAACAAGCATCAAAGCCCAAAGTTTCACTAAATTTTCTAATATTTGCTATTACATTGAAATTTTAGAACTGTCAGATTACTTATTTTCAATTAAATTGGTTTGATTGTGGATAAAATCTTGTATTGCATTCGTGTTTTAGTGGCATATTATCCCCTTAAGAAAATTAAACGCTCGAATTTCGTTCTCGCGATTAAAAATTCTTGCGTGGATAATCTGCCTACTAAAACACATATACAATAAATAGCTATTATTATTCAATTTGATGTAGATTATTGTTATTGACTTTTTTTTATCAAAAACTACGTGTCCCATTAATTTGGTGTTAGAACTGTTAATTTTGTTATTCTATTTTACCTTGACATAATGCTGCAACACTTTTAGTTTTTTTAACATACTTTTTTTAAAATTAAAATAGTATTCTTTAGCTATCTGTGCCCAGCGGAATAATGAGGCTGCTTATAGCTTAGAGTAATTTTATAACATCAGGGTACATAGTGAAGTATTTCTTCTGTGGTGTATTTTAGGTTGCTGTCTTTAAGCCCCATCTGCGTTTTTTAGGGACAGTTCTTTATTGAACCAAAGGCATTGCGCGTTATAACTGACCCCATTTCATTGATTGAATTCACTGTACAACTTAAGAATGATTTTATTGATCGATTTTTGTAATTGATAATGGACAATTGTGGAACCATGACTGAAAGCTTCTAATTTGGTTGAAAATTGGGAAAAGTCGGAAAAAAAGAATCATTTTAATTTTTTTGTTGTCATCAGTTTCTTTGACGCTTTATTCTAGAACTTGCAGCTTGCGCTACCAGTGACGACACTGTTGAATCTTAAGCATATTAATATACCGCTATCGGGACGTCTCGTCTCCTAGGGTTTCGTTTGCGATATAAACCCATGCGCATTAAAAAGAATTTAAATAAAATTACTATAACTTTACTTCAGCCAGTTTGCGTAAAAAGACAAAATAACTTATAAACGACATTAAATTATTTCATAAAATTAACAATGAATGTGAAAAAATGTTTAAAAAAAACGAATGCACCCATCAAAAGTTTTTAATTTCGATTCTATTCAGTTTTATCTATAATAAACCATAATCTAAGTAAAGCTGTTTATCATACTGATATCGATAAGTATATTTATTGTAGGTACTTGATAAATCACTGCAAAACCGAAGCGTCCATTATTACCTTGGTCGGCAAGAAGAATATTGGTTTATATTTTTAAGCAAGTGACTGATACTAATATGTGATTAATAAAAAATTAATGTTCTTTAAAATTAATACTAATAATATACTTACTATGACATTGTTTCTTGGAATTCTCGTTGGATTAGCAATAGCAGAAGGTAAGACATCAACTCATCCGTACATACCTTTAGTAATTTTCCTAATTCATCACCTTGGGAGTGGGATTTTGAGCTCTGTACATAATGCATTACATTCTTAAAAATAAATGACACTTTTTATGTAAGTAACTTTATAGTAGCACATACAAAATCGTAACGGACTTATATCTAATCTTAAATTTATTTACATAACAGCTGCAGGTAAATGTAAGCCTTATTCTTAAAAAATGTATATCTATCATTGAAAATGATAAATTTACAAGTTTGACATAAGCTCAATAATTTTGTAGTTCTGAAATGAAAAAAATGTTTGAAAAAAGATTACAATTTTAAAGTTAAACTTTAAAACGTAAAAATCTAAAATATAAGCTCTCTAGAGAAACTAGCATTAATCGTAAGTTGAGTAGATTACGGAAAGTAGAACATGTCGACCGATACTAAATTATTCATAATGTTTTGCTCAAGACGAATTAAAAAAAAATTCTACCGAATTATCTCTTGCAGATTTCTGAACATAACCGTTATTACTTGATATGCTAACCGTTTTTAATTTTTACACATTATTATTCTAAAATTCTAATCATATCTACTCCGTTCAAAGTAACGATTGAGATTAGTTTGGTGTGTAATTTAAACATTAAAATTAATTTACACTAAAAACTTTGTCTACAGATGTGAAAGCAGTTACAAAAGTTGATTCTTCGATTATTTTAGTCAACTAACTGTAGGATGACAAAATTAACTCTAAATTAATTTCATACACTGATCAATTACTTGATACTCTTAAGCTTTCTTATAAAAGTAGGCTTTTCCTCAGGACATTTTATTAGGTATTTATAAAACACACAGAATTGTGTAATCATTCAAGAAATGTACATGGAACATAATAAGACAACATTCAAAACTTTTATGACTAGAAAAATTATTTTATGCACAAATAGTTAGTAAATTATGATACAATTCGTTAAACATATACAACATCTTTAGTGTTAATTAAGAAATTGGTTTGCAACTTAAGTAATGATTTCAAAAAATTAAACCGAATCTCATGTGTTAAGAATATGTACATTTTGTTTATTTTTTTCATTATTCTTATAAATAATTATGTTAAGGGTCATATTAATTGAACTAAGCTAATTACCTGTTTAATTTTGTTGTTCAACTCGCTATACCACTCTCAGTTTCTAAACCATACCTACCAATGTAATTTTTATTAATACGTTAGGCGGTACATATAAAACAGATATGCTTATCAGAAAATACTATTTTTAAGGAACGTGCAAGAATTTATTATATACGTATATACGTTTGTATTTGTGTTTGAAAAGAATGCTTTTAATTTTTTTGTGTAATTTATTTAGAGCATAAACCAGACTAGTGTGATCTTCAGGAGCTTCAATATTATTTATATTATATATAATTTGTGTAATACAAATATGGACAAACACCTTAACAGACGTTTTTAGGTTTTAATATTTGTCCCAAAGAAAATCTTGGTGTTTTATTACATCACGAAACCAACTGTATGAAATACTACGTATGCATTAACGGACTCAAATATGAAAGAAAATGTTTAAACGGATTTTATTTTAATGATAATGACAAACAATGCAAGTATGGAAAATGTATGAATACTGTTAACATTTATCGTTTACAATTTTTTTCACACGAAGAAGATTGCAATAAATACTATATAGTATTAAAAGGTAGAAAAAATGAGTACAAGTGTCCGTTGGGCTTGCATTTCAACATAGAATCCGAAGTCTGCGATTATCCCGAACTTGCAAATTGCCCTCTATACAATCAAAAACAACAAGTTACTGTTTACATTAGTACTTAATGGTAAATAAAGTTATGGTCAAACAATTTTGTAGAGTATTTATTTTATATCGCATGCTTTTTGAACTGCATTTCGAAATTTGCGTTATCAACATCGTATAAGTTACATACAGTGTGAGTGTAAAGTATACAATAAAATTCATTACATTTTTATCCTTCTTTTTATGCAATTTTCCTCGGACAGGTCAAATTTTATTTTTAATTTTCTATCATTTGGTATAAATCAATCATTTCTATCTCCACCAGTGCCGGCGCAACAGGAGGGAAAATTTTAAACGGAAATGGGGGTCCAAAATTATATTTTCGGAAAGACCATTTCATCCTCTATGCAGCAATGTAAGCATCTTCAACATCGGTCGATTAGAACATGAAACAAGTAACCTTTTAATATTTTTTCTACACTAATAAAATCTGGTTGCATTTTCTATTAGTAAATCGACGCAAACAACAGTTTCCTGAAAGCATTACACAAATTTCCACCTATTTGCATAAATGATACATTTCTATCACAACCAGTGACGGTGCAACGGAGGGCAATTTGCAAATTTTAACTGGTACTAGTAGTCAAAAGTTACGTTTTCGGAAAGATCTTTTCATCCTCTATTTAGCAATGTAATTGTTTCTAAAATTGGGCGATTAGAACAACCTTTTATCTTTATTGTCTTTCAAATTTTCAAATTGCCCCACGATACGCCGCTGGTTGAGATACAAATGTATAATTACCAATCATACTAAGAAATGGATTGAATCTTTTTTATCCAACCGCCATCAAATTGTGCGAATTAGAAACTTTGTTTCTTCCCCGATTGACGTTCTTTCAGGAGTTCCTCAAGGATCACATTGTGGGCCCATTCTTTCTTACTGTTTATAAATGACATAAATAATACTCTTCAAAGTGGCGAACTTGCAATATTTGCAGACGATCTAAAACTGTTCAAAGTTATTAATGATAGGCAAGACTGTTTTAATTTACAATGTGATGTTGATCGAATTTACCACTGGTCGTGCCAGAACAATCTTGCTTTAAATGTTGATAAATGTACATCTATTTCATTTTTTAGAGGCAAGACAATTATAAACTATTCATATACTATATATAATCATGCTTTAGAAAAAAAGGAGGAAGTAAGAGACTTAGGTGTGACATTCGACAGGCGTTTATCATTCAACCCGCACATATATGATATTTACTTTAAAGCCTCTAGGAAACTAGGCCTTGTCCTACGCTTTAGTAATGACCTTAGCATTAATTGTTTAAGAACACTTTACTGTACATTAGTACGTAGTCATCTTGAATACGCATCAGTGATTTGGTCTCCTTATACCGCTAGCAATTCTAATATGCTCGAGAAGATTCAGAACAAGTTTTTACGTTTGATTGAATTTCGACTAGACAAACCACATACACAAGGAGTATACCAACCAATTCGCAATTTAATGAAATTACACAGTCTGAAAGACCGTAGGATTATTACTGATCTAATTTTTCTTCATCGCCTGCTTAATGGTTTCATTGACAGTCCTGGTCTACTGCAGAGTATAGATTTTAATGTGCCAAGAAGAGGATTAACAAGATCTACACCTTTATTTCAAATTAAATCATGTAGAACTAACATTTCATATAATGATCCCATTTGCAGAATGTTATCCTTAGCAAATCGACATATGAAGGAACCGTCTTTTAATCTTTTCGATTCAGCTCTGAACACCTTCAAACGCAAATTACATATTAAGTTCTCATATTAACATGTGTTATTTGCTCTACTAAATGGAACTTTTTTTTTTTTTTTTATGTTCGGTATATATATTTTTTTTTTCTTTCTCTTTTTTTTTTATATATTTACATATATTATCATTGTATAATTTCTTATTCTTTTTTTTTTTTTTCTTATTGATTATTATGATTATTAAGAATGTTAATTTATTGTAAATTCGTATGGGGTTTCCTGTTAAATAAATTATTATTAAATAAATTATTATTATTATTATAATTTATACCTTAAAAAATGACCTAAAGAAAATTTGGATTGTACTTTCACGGCTTCTCTTCGATTCTCTAGGCCTCCACTGGAGTAGGCGTCTAGTCCAACGTTCATCTTTCACTCTTGCAACGTGTCCAGCCAAGTTTCACTTTAACCACGCCACTCTCTCGATCACATCTTGCACCTTTGCGGTCTTCCTGATATTCTCGTTTGTGATTTTATCTCTGAGAGATATTCCAAGCATTGTCCGTTCCATAGCTCGTTGGACAACTCTTAGTTTTTTCACCGATTTCTGAGGCATCGTCAAAGTCTCCGCACCGTCTTTACCAGCAGAACACACTGGTTGTACACTTTTCGCTTAAGGCAGATTGGTATTTGGTTCTTTAGTATATATCGCAGTTATACAAATGCTGCCCACGAAAGACCTATTCTACGCTGTATTTCGCAAGTTTGGTTATTTCTTTCCATTTTTATTTCGTGACCTAGATATTTATAAGCTTCCACTTGTTGTATTTCTTAGTCTGCGATCTTCAAATTTCCACTTAAGACAAGATTGGGCATGAATTTTGTTTTTTCTGTGTTTATCTTGAGACCTACGCCATTGGAAACTTTTTTAAGAAACTCTAACATGGTTTGTGTCTCCTTTATACCATCATATATTAGCACTATGTCGTCAGCGAACTTCAAAAGGTTGAGAATTTCTCCATTTATATTTATCCCAAACTTCTTCTTCTTCTTACTCCACGCTCTATTTTAAACCTTTTCGTGGCTGTTCCGCAAAGCTTTATATGCATGATGTTGCATTTTTGTATATCTTCTTTATTAGTTTTGAATATCTGTAATCTATTTTACCTTGGTTTAGAGCTTCTAGTATTGCTTCAAATTCTACCGTATCAAATGCATTTTTATAATCTATGAAAGTTAATATCAGAGGTCTGTTATATTCAATGCATTTTTCAATTAGGATCTTTATGGTTTGTAGGTGATCATTTGTGTCATAACCTGATCTAAAACCAGCTTGATCTCTAGGTTAGTAGAAGTCTATTTTCGGTGTCAATCGCTTTGTTATGATTTTCATGAAAAGTTTATACATGTGTGCAAGAAGGCCAATTTTGTAATGTCTTTATTCTTATATAATAAGATTACCAATGCGTTCTTCCATTTATCCGATATTGTTCTTTCTGTTAAACATGTATTAAACAATGTGTAAAAAGGTTTTATAAGAAATTCACTTCCTGAACCACACAATTTATTAATATTAATTGATTGACAGTTTAGCTCTGAAGTATATAGCGGTCAAACTTAGAGAAAGGTTGTGAACGTGAATAGAAAAGTGAGCATACGCTAAGTCAGTGACTATATATCCTAGACTTTCAACCGCTTTACTTGAGGACCAATACCGATAGATGTCGTGTGCATGTTTACAGAATTTTTTGTTATATATTTCAATAACTAAACTCACCAATAAACGAATTAAAATTATTTTTAATAAATTTCAATAAACTAAAAAAATGCCAACAGTTAACTGTAACGACTTGTGAGTGTTAAAGTTATCGTTTAGATAGCGCTATGCTAACACTCACAAGTCGTTCCAGTTAACTGTTGGCATTTTCTTAGTTTATACTATTCACACGTGTCCCTGTTATACACAAGATGTCGTAAGACACACATTTTTACTTATAAATTACAATGTTTATTAAATGCTTTATGGTTACGGTACTGTAAGTGGCGATGCGAGTGGCGATGGGACTCCTATTGGTCCCACGACATCTATTGGTATTGGTCCCCAATTAAAGCGGTTGAAAGTCTAGGATATATAGTCACTGGCTAAGTATATAATAGAAAGTACTTTATACTTCTTCCATGAGAAGTTCTTTTTCATCTTCATGATGTGACAATTGCTTAGGAGGATTTGACACAGGATTTTGCAAATACAAATATATAGAATACATAACTAAAGAGATAGCTAAAATAGTATTTAAGTAAATAGGTATATTAAAAAGAAAATAACTAAAAATTGCGGTAAAAACTAATTTAACAGCAGCAGCACATGTTTTTAAATTGAGTCCATATTTTTAAAAAGAAACTAGTGACTATACCTGCAGCCGTATTATTTAACATAATTAATATCACTTTGTAATGAAAAACTTTTCTAATATTTTCTATCGCAAACGCAGAAAAATTTCTCTGAAATATTAGTAAGGCAACATTGCAAATTATAGAGTCTAAATACATAAATACATTCTGAACAAATATATTGGTATTCGCACCTGTTTCTTTAAGGAGGAATTCATTATATACACCGGCAAGACACGAGAACAGCAATTGTACAAAAATTAAAAGTGCGTTTATGTCAAAAGATATGGTGGTTAATTTACTTGGTTGATTAAGGTCTTTCACATCATTATTAGTAAAATTCCATCCTTTTAACATGCAACCACATGTTAATAATATTAGAGAAAACCATTGTGTTTTGCTTAAATTTTTTTGGAAAATTGCCTACAATTGTTTTATGTGAAAATAGTTTTACCTTGAAGACTATTTACTTGAAATAATAATGCGGTTGTAACGACCCGGAACTGCAATAACAGGTTATACGTAGTAGGATCAAAGGTTGCTAGATTTACAAAAGCTAGATTATTATAAAGGCAATATAGAAATGCAGGTACAAAGTAAAGAAATAAAACCCTTTTGCCGGCAATACTGTCCCGAATTAAAGACGTAACGGATTGACTAAAACATTACAAATTACAAAGTGATTTAGCAGGTAATTAATCCTCACTCTCTGCAGTACAAGCTGACTGATGTAATTAACTTTAAAAACTCTGTTAACAGTACAACCGTCACAATATCATATTCGTATTTGTTATCAGATTCTTGCGAGGCCGTTACAAGTATACCTACAAATTTAAATGAATATAGTTAAAAATAAAGATACTTAACACCTTGATTAACGAATAACCCTATGTACAGTACAAAAATAATGGCACTGGTTTGGGTTGGAAATACCTCGGACCAGTTGATTGACATCGAGTAATATTTATCAATCAACCTTTTCAACTTTTGCTTTTGCTGGGAATAAAAATGTTATCTTTAACCAAACAATGCAAACCGACGTGTACTGACACAAACTATCCACCTTTTAGACGCACAACGTCCGTGTTTTAGAGTGGGGTAAACATAAACAAGCTATTTGGTGGTTAGAAGGTAAATTCATCCGGGAACCATTTGAAATGTTATAGTAATGGCAATCTTACTTTGGTTGCAAGTCAGGTATGCCGTAAAAATTCTTACCAACCTAATGCTTAAAATTTTTTTTTTGTATGTATTACTTATTTGACAGTTTTTCGTATGTTGATTGTTGAACCAGGATTGCCTCATGTTCAACAGCGTCTAAATCTGTTAAAATTAATTTGTGTTGCTTATCTTTGAAGTGCGCATATGTTAATAAACAGTTTGTATGTAAATAACGTAAAATACACAAATGTATCTTTATATGTTATATTTATGAAGAAAGAAAACGATAAGTAAATGGAATTATTAAAGAAAACCTCCAAAAATGTATTTTTTTAATTATAATCTATAAAATTTACTTAAACAAGCATAATCACCTGTGTGGAACTCCAAGAACGTTTACGTCACTAGTTTTAATGACCTGCAACCAAAGTAGGTACGATTGCCATTACTATAGTATTTTATTTGCTCTTTAAACTTTGATAATTGTTGAAAACAATTTTTGGAATACAAATACTGTTAATAAATGACAAAATAACAATAAAATTATCACAAAATAATTATTTTAAGGATATTTATTTAAATACAAATTACAATATTAACAATAATAATAGATCATTGCAGCTAACCTTATACTATAAGGATGTACATACCGTGTGTCCCACGGAGAACGCAACATAGGACTTTTTATTAAGGCAAAATATAGAATGGATCTACTAGTGCTTTGAAATTTTCAACCAATGCGACGTCGTCGGTATGTGTCATTTTGATTGCTTTGAAGTTGCAGCAACCAACTTAAATTTGAATTATTAGCGCTACTTTTATAGCTTTCTGCAATAATGAGTGTGTATACAACTGCAGAAAAAGTTCAAATGGTTAAATGGCCTTCTATAGGAGTGGAATTATATCATAAAGAACTGGTTATTCTGTTTCGTCGACGTTTTGGCGACTGAACTGTGTTGCCTTCATCAGGACGTCTATTTTATTACGGTACAACAATTTTTATAATTAGTAAAGTTACACAACTCTGAAAACAATTTAAAAATTTATGATAAAAAGTTAAATACTTACAAAATACTGTTCTTTAATCGTCATTTTTCTTTTAGGTAACGACATCATCCAATTAATAAACGTACGGCAAAAAACATCACAAAATAAATTAACATTAAATTACGTTAATACCAACAATTATTTAATAAAAACAACAAGCAACTAAAAGTTAGTCGATCTAACGTACAAACGTAACTGTCATAATAGATAAATATATAAAATTTTCATTCAAAAGATAAACAATTTTAAGGATACTGAAAATAGTTTATGTTATTGAGAATAAAATTACGTTAATTTTGTATGAATGCATGAATTTATTATACACAAATACTTTTGTCAATTAATGATTGTATGATTAATTTTCCCATTTGTGTATGTTTTTTTTAATTTATATTTTTAAAAAAGTTGGATTTTAATTTATATTCTCAATTAGTTTTATTTACATTACACTTTTTTATTCTGCTTATTAAATTGCTGTAAATAGTACTTAAATTGTCAATGTCGGTTATAAAATTAACGTTATTGTCGTATACATTAATGAAAACCATTTCAGAGATGAGGCGTTTACTATAACTACGTTCGAAATCTAAAATCGTGGGATGATTAAAATTAAAATTGTGTCCTTGATTTTTATGGTGTATTGATAATGCTGTGTCTTCTGAGTTCTTTTTACAATTATAATTATGATTTTTTATTCTATTAGCTAATTTCTGTTTTGTATGTCCTATGTAGCAAGATGGACAGTCAAGACAATCGATCTTATAAATAAGAAAAGATTTATCTAAAAATTAGTCTTATTTTTTAATTTAGAAAACATAGTATTATATAAAGTATTTTGATTGTACAATACAATTTTAATTATTTAATTTTTTAAAATAGATTCAATCTCTGATTTGGGGATACAAGTAATTATGTCATCTACATAAAAAAATGTGAAAAAAAATTAGTTAATAAAATAAAAAATCATAATTTCACAAGTATCGGTCTTATATCGTGAAGTTCTTAACATGCTGTATAAAAATGAAAACGAAAATAATTATGCGTAATTATGTAAAAAGAATTAGTTGTACTTACTTGAGAAAGCGATCACATCAAAGCGACTAAACAATTAGAATTTTCGCAAAAAACAAAATAATAAATTTTTAGGTTGAGAAATGTTAAATAATTATTTACCTAACAAGTTCGAGAAGATAAATTTCCCATTCGTACTAATGCCGCACTCCCTACGGTCGTGCGGCAAACAAAGTGCTCATGCGGGAAATGTCTTCTCGAAAAAGTTAGGTATATTATTTTTTGTAACGACTAACTGTAATAATAATTCATAAATAAATAAATTCACAGCTGCTTAGTTTTTTTTGTTTACAAGAAGTTTAAGTTGGTAGCACTGTCCCGCCGATTGTTTCCCTATTCCCTCGGAAACTAAAAAATACAGCAGTGCGGAAAATGGAACTTCCCGTGCATCGAGAATAACCTGGAAGTCAGTAATTTTAGGCTATGAGTACAAAAGGAATATTACAGTTGTGGTAGACATGACAATCGTCTCACACACAAACCGCTGTCTCTTTCTTACTTCAACTGACACTTACAACGCACGTCGTATCGCGACGGTAAAAAATATCATAGCACAAGTAGATCCGTTCTATATTTTGCCTTAATAAAAATCTTATGTTGCGTTCTCCCTGGGACACACGGTATATACATTACCTACTATTACTCATGAAAAGCTCAATTTCGGAATTGCATTTATATGTAGTCGTTTTGCACCAACACTAAAATGTTGCATATCAAAGTGTATGTGACAAATTTTCTTCGTGTAATTTCGAGCATTGCTTTTACAATTGTGAACACACCATTTTACTCCAATCATCATCTAATAAAGTGAAACATCAGCAGGAAATATTGAAGAAACATTAATTACAAATTCAATTTTGTTTATCAAAAAGTCTTGCACACACTAAAAACTAACTAACGCACTTGCATACTAACATTATATGGTAACAAAATTATTAAAAAACATGTTGGTTGAACAACGCCGGTTACTGCCACAAACTAGTTTGCGGTTACTAGTGGTTACACCTATGTCATTGTCACCATAAAATGAGTATATTGTCACAGTCCCTCCGTTACATATAGTCACAGTTACTACTTCTTTGTTGATGTTGATTGTTGTTGTCTAAAGGTCTACAGAATAGGGCAAATATATGAAAACATCACATTATTCGTAGACGTACTATACATACTCGTGCTGTTATCACCTGTTGAACCAGCACCTTAGGGAAATAATGTAAGCGTGCGGGCATTCGGAAATTTGATGTATCCCTATTATACAAAATCTCAAAAAAATGTATTTAAATAAATTTTAAGTATATTTAATCTACATGTTTGAAAATTATTTACAATTATACTGGGTGTTCACTCTTAAAGGCAAACATAGACAATTAACAAGTATATTCAATTTTTAGTTAGGTTTTTTAACATTAATAATAATAATAATACGCTCTTTATTTCCTGTTGACACTTACATGTATAGGCTACGTCAAGTACATTAACAAACAACGATACGTTTACATGTTAACAATAAAAATACTAAAATAATACAATTCATTTACAAAAAATTCATTTATATTATACAAACACGATTTGACTAGGTAATCATTCAGTTTTTTTTTAAATATATTAAAACTCTTTATAGTGCTGAGGTTCTGTGGTAAACTGTTAAATATTTTAATACCAATCGTCAAAGGGAATTTTGTCCTATTTTAGATTTTCTAAAAGGGACTCTGTATAAATTTTTTGGCGGGAGTTGTAATCATATAAATCTCCATTTAACTTGAAATTGTTGTTATTAATAAAAATGTATTTACATGTTTCGAAAATGTATAATCCCGTTAGCGTTAAAATTTTAAAATTTTTAAAGAGTTCCTTACAGGACTGAGTATTAGGCACACCAGCTATAATTTTAATAATTCTTTTTGGCAGATGAATACTCGAAGCAGCTGATGAAGTTCCCCAAAAACACACGCCGTATCTTATTACAGATGCCACCAGTGCATGATACATATTTATTAAATCTTGCAAATTTAGAACGTCCTTTAAATTTCTGAATGCATATGCAAGAGAGTTCAAATTTTTTCTATTTTGGTGCAGTGTTTATTCCAATTGAATGTTTCGTCTATAGTGATTCCTAGAAATTTTGTGTCGCTTGAGTTATTTAACGTATCATTATTGATTTTCAGGTGAAGTGTCAAATCATTTTTATTTTGATAATTGTGGAATCTTAGATAACCGGTTTTGGTGGTGTTAAGATATAATGAGTTAGAAGAGAACCAGTTGCTAAGTATATTTAAGGTGTAATTACACTGTGTTTGTAAGTTTTCATTACTTGAACTGGAAATCAATAATGATGTGTCATCAGCGTAAAGAGTGCAACCAAGAGAGTTGTTTAAATGGGTATCAAGGTCATTGATATAAAATAAAGAAAAGGACAGGGCCTAGAACTGAACCTTGAGGTACTCCTAGTTCTACAGTTAACTTGCTAGATTGTATATTGTGCTGAGTAACGTTGTTATTCGAATTTATGTTAACAACCTGCTGTCTGTCCATTAGAAATGAAGACAACCATTCAATCGCAACACCCCTGATACCGTATCTTTCAAGCTTGGCTAAAAGTTTGCCAATGTTGACGCAATCAAAGCCTTACTGAGATCGCAGAAGACCCCAACAGGACATTCGCCAGCATCCACAAACTGAACCAATTTATTATAAAATATGTGAAGGGCATCACCGGTGGACTTCGAGGGTTGAAATCCATATTGGTTTCGTGTTAGGATTTTAAATTTATCAATAAAACTTTGCAATCTAAGGAGAAAACAATACTCAAATATCTTCGAAAATACAGAAGATATAGCTATAGGTCTGTAGTTTTCCATGCTTTTCGAATCTCCTTTTTTGAAAATAGGAATGATATTGTTCACTTTTAATGAGGATGGAAACTTACCAGTACCGAACGAAAGATTGACCAAAAAAGTTAATGGTGCAGCAATTACGTCAGACACCTTTTTTATTAAAAACTGCGGTATTTCGTCTGGACCGCTTGATTTTTTATTTTTCAGTTTATTATTTATAACAGATACGATTTCGTCTATGGTGAAGGGAAACATAGACATAGTTTTGTTTGAAAAGTACGCAATATTTGAAAAAGCATTGTTTTCATTATTACCAATTTTGTCCATTATCTTCTTCGGGGCATTTATAAAAAACCGGTTAAAGGTTTCAGATAGTTTATAGGGATTGCTAACAACCGTATTGTTAACTTTTACTATAATGTTTTCTCGTCTATATAATTTTTGTTTGTTAGTAAATTAATAGTAGACCACAAACCGCGAGAAGTATTTTGTGAAGACAATATGTTTCTTTGATAAAATTGTTTTTTGGTATTAGAAAGCAGTTTAAAGTGCTTAATTTTAGCCTCATCATATGCCGTAGATAGCAGAGGAAATTGTTTTGAAATTAAATAGGTACTTGAGATTTTTACTGAGTCTCTAACAGCGCCATTAACCCACTTTTTATTACTACTGTTTGAACGAAATCTTTTCTTGGAAAAACGATTATTGAAATATTTAAGAAAAATCTTATGAAATTGTTCGAAAGCTGCATTAATATCTGCTTGCATATATACTGCATGCCAATCTTCATTCATTAAATCGCTGTAAAAGTTATTAATATTGATTGCGTGGTAATTTCTACTTAAAGTAGTATACGAGCATTCAGTAGAATTCAAAGGAACATTAGTATCAAATAACACTGACCTATGGTCAGATATACAGTTATCAATTATTTGAAAATCACACTTGTGGCTATAGTTTGTATAAATTAGGTCAAGTATGCTGTTTTTGCCGAGTAGGCTGATTAATATTATTTTTAAGTTATAGCTACATAATAGATTATTTAAAGCAAGATACTCACGCGGGTTGTTTGTGGGATCAACATTGAAATCACCTCCGAGTATAATGCTTCTCTGTGGTTTATAGATGTGATTCAGTACTTCACTTAGTTTGTCTAAAAATAAATTAAAATCGCCTGTCACTCCAGGGATCTATAACAACACAAATTGCTACATTAGTATGTGGAAAAGGGTTTCACAATACCCCACAAATTTCAAAATGTTTTCAATGCAATAATGTTCTAAGTTAATAGCTTTAACAGATAAACTATTTCGATGCCAAATAGCAACACCACCACCTCTACTATTGGTTCTAGAAAAGGACGACCCTATAGTGAAATCTGAAATATGAACATAACAGGTGTACTTCTGTGACCAAGTTTCACAGAAACATAGAAAGTTTAAAGACTTAAAATTGGCATTTTGTACATATTCACTTATAATATAATTAATTTTATTTACAGTTAAAGCTTGACAATTTAGAAGTAACAAATCGGGTTTAAACATCAAATTGGTATCTTTGGAAGTACTTTTCGGTGAAAAACCTTGTTACAAAAGTACCAGTTGGCCAGATTTTGGCGTCCATGACTTTGTTTAGGTTAGAGAGATCTACTGTGACCTTAAATGAGGCATACATGTTTGGGAACTTAGATTGAATTTCTTCGCACTGCACTTTGCCAATTGATTGCTTTAGGAGCGACACAACTGCGTCAGATTTGGTGCCGGGTTCGAATCTAGATGCAAATACGTATGCTTTCTTCGGTACCGTCTTGATATCCGTTGTGCCATTATTCTCCCCTATCACTACTTGTCGTTGTCTATGTATAATAAAATAACAAGTAACAAACAAGTAATAAAAATATTTTTTATTTAAAATTCAAAAAACAATAGTAGCGCAACAAATTATAATAAATATTCAAATAATCCCCCGTTTTCAGCTAAGCAATACCCTAGTCTGTTGTAGAGCAATTTCTCACGTTAGCCAGTTCTCTGTCAGTAATTAATGCACATTCTGCAACGATTGCTTCTCTCAAAGAATTAATATCTAGGTGGCGTCTTTTATAAATTTTATTTTTAAGGTATCCCCACAAAAAGAAATCGCAAGGTGTTAAATCCGGAGATCTTGATGGACAATCTATAACACTACCTCTGCAATCCAATGATTTGGAAATAAATAGTCTAAAAATTTTTAACATGTTAACCAAAGTGCGCGGAACAGTCATCTTGTTAGAACCAGATCTCCTGATTTTCTCTTGAAACTTTTCCAACGCAGGTCCTACCTTCGTTACTAAAAGATCACAATACTTTTCAGAATTTAAATTTCCTTCAATTTCAAATTAGCCGATAATATTATTATCAAAATTCCAGCCCAGATATTAATTTTTTGGGGATACTTAGTTCTGGTGGAAATATTAACATTTGTATTTTCCTGAGTCCAATATTGCGTGTTTTAACATTTGGTTCGTTATTTAAAGTAAAGTAGCCTCGTCGGTGAAACACAAAAACGACAAAAATTGACGATCATTGTTTCCGCGCTCTTGTGTTTCATAGCAAAACGCATTGCTACTTTCTCCGTCTACAACAAAAATCTCTTGATGGCATTGTGGTTTATAAGGATAATATTTATGTTTTTTTAATATATTACATACTTGCGACTTGCACAAACGATCTTTAACAGAAATTTGCCGCACACTGTATTTTGATCTGCATTCATCATCGCCAAAACACGTTCTTCTGTGCGGTCAACAATTTGTCGATTACCTGTGACATGATTGTTATTTTAGAACATTTTATTTTGTTCAAAACATTATTACCACACCACCTCTTTTTTCCGAGTCTTGCGTATCTTTAAAATTTTTCTACATATTTTTTAATAGTACTGATAGATGGTATTGTAGTATTAAAGATAACGGCAAACCAATCGCGAACTCTTTTGAAACTAACGCCACTATAAAATGTTTTCACTATAAAAACCCTTTCTTCGTTGGTATAATTATTCATTATATTATAACGTAAATAAACTTTTTTTTTGCAGTTTAACGTAAATTCTTATTGACACTAAACAATACGACAAACATTTGTTGTCAAATTTTAAAATCAAGGCTAATGCTATTTGAAAAGTGTCAGAGTTTTAAGTTAGTGTTTTAAAATAATAAATTGTACTTTTAGTCTTGTTAGTAGTTGTTTATTTCTACAATTAAAAACTCATTATAGGAATTCATTATAAGAATAAAAATGTTAAACATTGTATTTTATCATATTGTATTTGTCCTTGTGATAATCCGTTCACGTACTTTCATATTCGATGCAAAATCATTACATGCAGAAGTAATCGTAGTAAATGAAACGAATTTAAAATAAACCGCAGTTTTAATTTTTACAAAACCATATTTAACGAACGATACACCACAGTATTATTTGAATCAAAATAATTTTCTCTTTCTATTGATACTATTACTTTTCTGTAAGTTAAATTGGCGAGCAACAATTAGCAAAATACGTTCATTACCATGTTAAATTCCTATGTTCGACTATGAGATCGAACTCCCGGTATAGTGTGTTTCATTACTTGTGGGTAACGCAAAATTGTATTTTTTTAAATGGAACACCTTGTATCTTATTGCGTTTACTTTATCTATTACGTCAATAAATGTTATACAAAGTACTTTAGAAATAGATATTGCCATTTATAAGCTCAAACCAAAAGGTGTTATATTCGATACTCTCTTCTCTTAAATTAAACAAAAGAAAATATAGTTTCTACCTGTAAGAATTTTCTAATATGATAGTTTCTTCTCAAAGTAAATTTTATAATACAGTGAGGCATTATACTCGGTGACATCATTTTCTTATTTTTTTTAAATAAAAATCTTATTTTATATATAGTTCATTAAGTGACTGTTAATTTTATACAGCATTTCATTTAATAATTACCGAAATTCTGTAACACAAAATATTCGAGTTGGCTATAACTGTGACATTTCGGTTATAAAGATACGTACCGCTTTAGAGATGATATTTATAATTATTAACATGGAGTTAATTTAACACAATGATCAACTTTTGAAGTACCATCATTAAATATTAATTTTGAACCAGTAAAACGGAAAAAAATACTTTTAACAAAAAAAAACAAGCAGGTACATGTATTAGTTGTTCCTCTTTAATTGTATACATGTAAACAAAATAAAATGGAATACATTTTGCTATTGTATAAGTAGAATTAACAAAACTAAGCTATAATTTGAAACTGTAAACTACTATGCATATGATGATTTCACAAAAGTTCAACGTTCATCTGCAGTTAGATATTGTAGTTTCATGTAAAATATAATAAATTATTCTTCATAGTAAAAAAAAACTTAATAGGAGATTTTTAAATGTGAAAGTTGCGATGTTTTTTTATTCAGAAATTAAACTGTTGCTGATAAAACAACCATTTTTGTCAGCGCTAAAAAGTTCCTTGTATCTTACTTTAAAATTTCTAATATATGGTCCTATAAATTACATTAATATTTTAAATTGTAAACCTCTGATTATTTTAAAGAGTTAATTTTGTTCTTCTCATTGGATACTAAAGGTTTACCTGTTTTAAAAAGTTCGAAATTTTATGAATCGCCCCCTTGCAATAATTTACAGTTTCAAGTTATAGCTTCAGGCCCTAAGTTTTGTTAATCCGCATCCGGTATCGAGTCTGCCTATACTACAACAAAATCTATCCCATTTTATTTTGTTTATGTGTCTCACGCAATTATAGGAAACGACTAATTTATGTACATGCTGTAAACGGCGCCATTATAAACGCAAGGGGCTGTACATCAATGCACATTGCAAACAATCTTCAAAGATGAACTTACATTTCTTAATACATTTTTATGTCTATTAGGCATCTGCATGTGAAGGCATGCCTTGAAAGTCATTTTAGTTTGGGGTTTCTTTTTCTCTTTCTTCCTTCTTTTTTCTCTCCTTAAAAAAAAAAAATTAAATTTTTTTTGTTTTTGGTTAAGTGGGTGTTTTTTTTGTTGTTTTGTTTAGGTTAAGTGGAAAGTTTTTATTTTTTTTATTAAGTTTTTTTGTAATTTCTTTTTTTGTTAAAAAACGTTAATTAAATTAAATAACTATTTTAATTGTAATTTTCTTATTTTAACATAAATTTTCTTTTTTGGGTTTTTTATACTTTATTTTTTTTTTAGTCTATTACATAATACACTTATACAGGGTAGCTTTTATGTATGGAACCAAGGCTCTGTAGCCAAAACGGTTGAAGGCATCATTCTGGAAATTTTAGGGATCAAATCTGAAGCTATTTCACATAATTTGACACAATCAAAAATTTTTTTGCTCGATAATTTTTGACACGGCCGCCATCTTGAATTTTTTAAATAGCAAGATGGGTCATGTGATATATCATTTGAAAGCTTATTTTATTTACTTTGCAACTGACTAGAAACATTGAAGTTGTATTTGGAGGAAATACCTAAAAAATTTATTCTAATAATTATTTCTGCAATTATTTGTATTATCGCCTTTTAATTTAGGTGGCGATGCTTTTGACACGTTACCTAGGTGACGTTACCTAGGTAACGTTATAACGTCAAAACATCAGTTATTCTCATTACTAGTTCATTATTATTCAATAATTAGAACCGTCTCGTAAAAATGAATCAGCTAACTGAATCAGAAAGATTACAAATTCTTATGATGGTTGGTTACGGCGATAGAAAACGCACGCATAAAGAAGTTTGCCAACTCTTCAATGCTGAAAACCCTGATAGGAATCCTATAGTGAGATCTACTGTGACCAAGACTTTACGACGGTATAATATCACTGGGAGTGTTAAGAACCGTCGCAGAAGTGGCCGACCAACAACAGTGGCTACAGAGGATAATTCACTGGCAGTATTAATGGATGTAGTTCATCAGCCCAAAACATCAGCATATCAGCTTGCACTAAACCATAATATATCAACTCAAATATTCAAACTCAGTTACAAAGTAAATAAAATAAGCTTTCAAATGATATATCACATGACCCATCTTGCTATTTAAAAAAATTCAAGATGGCGGCCGTGTCAAAAAATTATCGAGCAAAAAAATTTTTTGATTGTGTCAAATTATGTGAAATAGCTTCAGATTTGATCCCTAAAATTTCCAGAATGATGCCTTCAACCGTTTTGGCTACAGAGCCTTGGTTCCATACATAAAAGCTACCCTGTATATAAATGGGCAATTATACTTTGTTCGAAAGGGCATAGTTTTTTATGTAAACCTACACATTAGCAAAAAATTAAATTGATTTAATATCCATAAAGGCGTAATTACCTTGCGTGGGACACCGACACGGTGTATAGTACTTTAAAGTTGCACCAAAGAGTATTGGTTGCACATTATAAGTTTTGTTTAGTATGAAAACGTTGCTCAGGCTTTTTATTATTATTAAATCTTGAGGCTAACTTATTGCGCCCCAATATCTCTGCGCCACTGAGTCTAGTTTAGTGGTAGTTCGTGTTTTATAAACTCTACGTTTAATATAGCCCCTACAAAAAAATATGTAATCAGTCTACCCCGTCCAATCCATCTTTCTTGAAAATTATTATTTAAATGTTCATTCACAATATTATGGTGCTGGAAAGCCGTTATGTAAAATCCACATTTTTACACAAATACTCAGAGGTAGGTACTCATTTTAATAGATCTGGTAATACGTTTTCCACATAATTTTACAAGATCTTTGAAAAAGTGTAGTCTTATGATATAATTTCTCAAAACGCCACCAATCTTTAAACAAATTTAATGGAGGGGATAGTACTGGAATTTATATCTGTTTACACTACCATTGAATATGATATGGGTGCACTTTATTATTTTCAGCTAACTCGAATATTATGTGTTACAATAAATTTTTTTTACAGAAAATCCAAAAGTAAATCTGAACACGAAATATCTCAGTAAGTATTAAATTTAAATATAAGTAATGCTGAATAAAATTAAAACTACACTTAATGAACTAATGATATAAAGTAGAGAGTGGTCTATTTCAAAAAATAAGAAAATTATGTCACCGAGTAATAAATTGCACTGTACTCACAATTACAATTTATCAAAAACTTAATACTTTGAGAAGAAACTAGAAGATATAAAATTCTTAGAGTTTTTTTGTTTAATTTAAGAGATACCAGGTGTTGAATATAATACGTTTTAAGGTTATAAATGGCAATATCGTCTAAAGTACTCTGTATTCAACCCTTATATTGGTTTGATAGGTAAAGTAAGCGCACATCAAATTCATAATAATATACTGAGTGTTCTATTTAAAAAAACATAACTTTGCTCTACCCACAAGTAATGAAACACACAGTATAATTGTAAATAATTTTTAAAAATGTAGCTTAATTATTCCAAACTCTAGCAGAAGTTTCAGACTCCGGCTTACTGCAGTGAAGATGGGGTGAGTTCTCAATGTTGCAAAGAAAATCGTTGGTAATCGGCGCCAGAAGATCCAATGTCCCGCCTGACAAAACTTACCTCACCGACTAAGACCTACTCTAATCAAGCTAGCTGCCAAGGAAAAAAAATATTTGCTGAACATCCAACTAAGGCAAAAGGAAAAACGAGGAACAGAAACAAAATTACCTAGAAACACCAGTTAAATTAAATTCAAATGAGCACGTAAATTTTATGTGTATATGTACAGTTAAAATAAATTACTACACAAAGGTTTGTAACCCCCAACTAAAATATTAAAAATTATTATGCAACAATAAAGAAAATAATCAAATTGCAAAATATTAAATTTTGAAATAAACCAGTAGTTAATGCCTTAGTGAATTTCCTTTTCTTTTTTTTTGTGTGTTTTTCTTTATTTGCATTTATTTTATCAATTTTTGTGCACACTCCGCTAAATGTTCCTAACAAAGCAAAAAAAATAATACTATTAGCGAGGTACGTGGATCTTCTTTTGCTCGAGCAACGAAGCGTACTTTTGTAAATGCGGAATATTACGACAATCGCATACGCGAAAAATAATTATGTGACGTAGAATAATAAGATTCGATAATTCAATACGGTGTGTATCTTAAAAAAAATTGCATAAACCTTGCTTAACGAAAGAAGGTTAATTAAAAAAACAATGATGACTGCCGGCTACAACTTTATAATAGTTTTGTGTAAGTACAACAATTAAATATTTAACGACACAAGATTATGGTTAAAATAAATATGTACAGTAATTAATTTAAACTGATTCAATTGTTCTTCACCAGCAAATCAATCGTATGAAATGTAAACGTTCTTTTCCCATTTGTACAAAAACAATATATTTTTCAAGGTATAAAAGCTGACACTTCTGTTGTCACCACCAATGAGTTGTAGGATTCTACGATGTGCCAATATTCGAACACTTGATGGAAGCTCGATTCAATTATTGATTTTAAAGTGAAATACACTTGAATGTTTTAGACTTGACCAATAGTTTTATTCTTTGTGGTTAATGTTAATTGCTTCAATTCCCCGAAGGGTGCGTTTGATTGCACTGATAACACAATATCAATGTAGACTAATATTTACTAGCGCAAAAATTATCCCAACAACAATTGGAAGATATACGATCAACTTGATCACATTTATCCTTTGTTTTATTTAACGCTAGTGCGTACAATTAACAAAACTCACTTTATATTACGTGTTACTTTTATGTCTCTCGAAAATCAAGTCTCTCCTTTCAAAATTTTCACCAATAATCTTGCCCCAATACCTATTGATTACAGTAAATCGAATTGCAAATTTAGGATTTTTAAGACCAAAATAAAATATTTAAAATATAGAAAATTTACTATGCAACCCAACATACTAAAGTGTAAAAAGAACGCCTAAAATTCGATTACAAAATAAAACGTTACAGCATGTTACAGTGTTAGGTACGTTATTGTTTGTTCAAGAGACTTGTACTGAAGTGGTAGGCTACTTGTCACCTCTGTTTGGTGAAAATCTATTTTTTTACAAGTAAATGATTTTGGTCTTATGGGAGTGTTCGTTTTACGTGAGTTAAACTGTATTTTAAGTAGATTTCGTTTGTGTTGATAAAACACGTATGTTTTTCATATTCACTTTTGCTGCAATAGTTGTTTTCTTTTGTCATTTGATAGTTTATTAAATCAGAAATGGTATCGTGAAATGCTTTAACTTTGTTTTCTCACATTTAAGCTTTAAAGAAATGTTTATCTCGACAGTTTTTATTAAAGGTTTCGTAGAAACATTTCATATGTCGCCGTTTTGGTTTTGCTGAATTAATAAACTCTTTGTTTGTTACAAGAAAAGAGCTTAAATGTTATCGCTTTTATAAAAAAGAAGAAGTAGATGTAGACTTTTTTTACACCCAACTTATATTCATAGAATTATGAGAAATCAAATAACATTAAATTTTTTTAAATTAGTTTATTCTTTAAAATAACTATAAAGTGCTATAAATCACACTAATTTTTGGGTACTAGTGCCAATAATACTAATCATTTCGTAGTCAATTTAAGTAAATAGTTTAAGTGACATGCATTAAAAAGACCAAATCAAAGAGCTGCTGGGTTTCATGGAATACATCCAGAATTTCTGAAAATTTGGGAAATTATTTTTGAAGTGGCTACTTATGTTTCTCAATAATATCTATAATACAGGTAAGTTACCAATAGATTTAAAGAAATGTAAAGTCGTGGCAATTTTAAAGAAAAACAAATGTCCTACAGACCTAACTTCTTATCGTCCAATAAGTTTGTTAAGTGTAATTTATAAGGTTTTGGAAAGATTGATTTTCTCGTTAATAGAAGAGAAATTACCAATTGAACAAGCAGGATTTCGATCCGGTAGAAGTTGTTGTGATGAAGTATTGGCATTAACAACACATATCGAAGCTGGATTTCAGAAAAAACTTAAAACTGGAGTTGCCTTTTTAGAGTTAACTGCTGCATACGATACCGTGTGGAAAGAAGGTTTACTTTTAAATTGTTTAACGTCATTCCTTGTTTAAAAATTATTTCTTTTATTGAAAATATGTTGTCTAATCGGAAGTTTAGAGTTTTTGTAGGAGATAAAAGTAGTAAATTTAGATTTTTAAATAATGGTCTTCCACAGGGATCGGTTCTTGCACCTATTCTTTTAATGTATATATTTCTGATCTTCCTTTATTTCAATGTCAACGCCGATGATATGGCAATTTCATTTCAACTTTCAGATTTTATCGAAATTGAAAATAAACTATCTGATGATTTGCGTATTATGGAAAATTATTTCAAAAATGGCGATTATGTCTAATCTTAAAAAACAGAGGTTTCTTGTTTTCATTTAAGTAATAGAGAAAAAAGTAGAAAACTTAATGTTATCTTTAATAATACAAAGTTAAACCATATAAAATTAACCCAGTTTATCTGGGAGTAACTTTAGATACGTTTTTAATTTACAATAATCATTTAGAAAAAGTCAAACAAAATATGAAAACAAGAAATAATGTCATTCAAAAATTAGCTGGAACAACTTGGGGAGCAGATGCAAAGACACTTCGTACAGCTACATTGGCATTAGTTTATTCTACAGCAGAATATTGTGCTCCTGTCTAGTTGAATAGTTATCATACAAAAAAAATAGATGCCCAGTTAAATTGCACTATGCGTATAATTAGTGGAACCATTAAATCTACTCTTCTCGATCGGCTTCCTGTTTTTTGTAATATTACTCCATCGAACATTCGACGAAAAGCTGCGTTAAAACGAGAGTGGGATAAATGCCAACTTAACAAAAAGTTGCCAATTTGGAATGACATTGACAACCCTTCTGCTAAAAGACTTAAATCTCGAAGCCCTATATGGTTGCAAGACTACTTCAGTACGGCTTTTTCTGAAGTTGAAGAGTGGAAAAAATTATGGTCTGGAGTTGATGTTTTCAATAAACATCTCATTGATGATCCAACAATAGAAGTCCAGGCTTTGATCAAAAAAGAAAAATTTGGTCAAAAGTAAATCGCATAAGAACAGGCTATTCAAAATGCAACTCTATGTTGTTCAAATGGGGTGCGATTTCTAATCCAAACTGTGACTGTAGAAACGAACCAGAGACCATATTGTAGAGGACCGTCAATTTACGACGTTTAAAGGAGGGTTTGCAAACATTCATAATTTAACGGATGAACCAATATTATGGCTTACGAATCTGAAGGACATCTGAAGTTCAGCAATTTTTTGTATTCTTGTCTTGATTATCTGTTTTTCCATTATTTTGTTTTGCTATTTCTTTAACCTACTATTTTTTCGTCATTGTCATGACTCGCGCTTGGACCGGTCCATTATATGTCGTCATGCAATGTGCTGTTATATTTTATGTTTTTATTTACCTTCTATTATGTTTACACACTTAATTAATATTATTACATGTAAACACTAGGGTGGGTAAGAGTTGGCATGTTTAGGTTTTAGTGGTTTCCCTAACTCTTTAAGTAAATGCTTTGCCAAGACGAACCAATCCACTATTGCACACGGTTTCGTCACCACACTATACAGGTTTATACTGATCTTCTGAGGCACCATACATAACACTTACATCACAATACAATATTTGTCTAATGTAGCATACGAATAAATAAATAATTTAAGCAAATAATTAAATGTGTATGTCACAATAAATATAAGTTGAATTTTGCCAGAACCACACAATTTATTAATAACTACTATTAATTAATTTACAGTTTAGCTCTGAAAAGCATTGCCATTTAATTTTAAAATAGATTTTCTAGTTTTAAGTACGTAACTTATAATTTTCAATTCAAAGCCCTTATTAGTATATAGCGGTCAAACTTAGATAAAAGTTGTTTACGTAAATAGAAAAGTGAACATACACTAAGTATATAACAGAAAGTACTTTATATTTCTTCCATGAGAAGTTCTTTTTCATCTTCATGATGTGTCAATTGCTTAGGAGGATTTGACACAGGATTTTGCGAATATAAAAATATAGAAAACATAACTAAAGAGATAGCTAAAATAGTATTCAAATAAATAGGTATGTTAAAAAGAAAATAACTAAAAATTGTGGTAAAAACTAAATCAAGAGCAGCAGCAAAAGTTTTGAAAATTGAATCCATATTTTTAAAAAGAAACTAGTGACTATACCTGCAGCTGCATTAATTAACATAATTAATATCACTTTGTAATGAAAAATTTGTCTAATATTTTCTATCGCAAACGCAGAAAAATTTCCCTGAAATATTAATAAAGCAACATTGCAAATTATAGAATCTAAATACATAAATACATTCTGAACGAATATATTGGTATTCCCACCTTCTTCTTTAAGGAGGTATTCATTATATACCCCGGCAAGACACGAGAACAGCAATTGTAGAAAAATTAAAAGTGTGTTTATGTCAAAAGATATGCTGGTTAGTTTACTTGGTTGATTAAGGTCTTTCACATCATTATTAGTAAATTCCATCCTTTTAACATGCAACCACATGTTAATAATATTAGAGAAAACCATTGTTTTTTGCTTAATTTTTTTGGAAAATTGCCTGCAATGGATTTATGTGAAAATAGTTTTACCTTGAAAATTACTTACTTGAAATAATAATGCGGTTATAACGACACGGAACTGCAATAAAAGGTAATATGTAGTAGGATCGAAGGCTGCTAAATTTACAAAAGCTAGATTATTATAAAGGCAATATAGAAATGCAGGTACAAAGTAAAGAAATAAAACCCTTTTACTGGCAATACTGTCCCGAATTAAAGACGTAACTGATTGACTAAAACAATACAAATTACAAAGTGATTTGGCAGGTAATTAATCCTCACTCTCTGCAGTACAAGCTGATTGATGCAATCAACTTTAAAAACTCTGTTAACAATACAACCGTCACAATATCATATTTGTATGTGTTATCAGATTCTTGCGAGGCCGTTACAAGTATACCTACAAACTTAAATAAATATAGTTAAAAATAAAGATATTTAACACCTTGATTAACGAATAGTCCTATGTAAAGTACAAAAATAATGGCACTGGTTCGGGTTGGAAATACATCGGACAAGTTGATTGACATCTTGTTGTAATTCGAGTAATATTTGTCAATTAACCCATATCTACTAAAACTGTATTTATAAAATTCACATCTAAATTTAGCTTTTGCTGTGAATACAGATGTTATCTTTAACCAAACAAAGCAAACCGACGTGTACTGGCACAAACTACACACCTTTTAGACACACAACGTACGTGTTTTAGAGTGGGGCAAACAGTAACCAAGCTCTCTGGTGGTTGGTATGTAAATTAATATAAAAACGATTTGAAATGTTATAGTAATGGCAATCTTACTTTGGTTGCACGTCAGGTATGCCGTAAAAATTCTTACCAACCTAATGCTTAAAATTTTTTTTGTATGTATTACTTATTTGACAGTTTTTCGTTTGTTGATTGTTGAACCAGGATTGCCTGATGTTTATGAGCGTTTGAATCTGTCAAAATTAATTTGTGTTGCTTATCTTCGAAGTGCGCATATGTTAATAAACAGTTTGGATATAAATAACGAAACATGCACAAATACTTTCTTTATATGTTATATTTATGATGAAAGATAACGATAAGTAAAAGGAATTGTTAAAGAAAACCTTCAAAAATGTTTTTTTTATTATAACCTATAAAATTTACTTTAACAAGCATAATCAGCTGTGTGGAACTCCGACAAAGTTTTTTGACAAATACGTCACTAGTTTTAATGACGTGCGACCAAAGTAAGATTGCCATTACTATAGTTTTTTATGTGCTCTTTAAACTTTGATAATTATTGAAAAAATTTTTGGAATACAAATACTGTAAATAAATGACAAAATAACAATAAAATTATCACAAAATAATTATTTTAAGATCATTGCAGCTATCCTTTTATATAAGGATGTACATATACATTACGTACTATGGATGGAAAGCTCAATTTTGGGATTGCATTTATATGTAGTCGTTTTGCATCAACACTTAAATATTGCATATCAAAGTGTATGTGGCAAACTTTTTTCGTATAATAAATGTATTGAGAATCTAATTTAACCAAATTTGGTTTTCCAACGGTTTCGATCCATGTTTGAAACGTAAGAATTGAGGCTTCCACGGCCGAAGTCATTATTAAAACAAAATCTTCTTCCGGGATTGAACCGTGTTGAAAGGTAACCGTAGTTGCCAACGTTTCTCCACGTTTTTTTGGGTTTGGAAAATGATGTTGTGGTCGAGCATTGATTTTACAATCTTGAACACACCAATTTTTATTACCAGCAGGAAATATTGAAGAAACTTTAATCACACCTACAAAGATTAATGGATACAGTACCGGTGAAAAGAATATGGAAAATTAAAACACCATGGAAACAAAAAGTAGGAAGACCAAAAGAAACCTGGGACAATTTTTAAAGAAAAAAGGGAAAACCTGCACTGAAGCAAAGAAACTCGCACAGAACAGAAACGAATGGAAATTATTTATAAAGAGTTAACTTAATTTTAAGAATTTTATTGTAAATATGAATTATAATTTTGTTTCATTATAGACCTTACACCCTATGGGTAAAAAACGGATTTGATTATATTATATTATTAATCACAAATTCAATTTTGATAATTAAAAAGTCTTGCACATACTAAAAGCTAACTAACGCACTTAAATACTAACATTATATGGCAAAAAAATGATTAAAAAACATGTTCGATGGATAACGCCGGTTACTGCCACAAACTAGTTTGCGGTTACTAGTGGTTACTATCATATCACCTATGTTATCGTCACCGTAGAATTAGTATATTGTCACAGTCCCTTTGTTACATATAGTCACAGTTTCTGCTTCTTTGTTGATAAAGAAGGACGCAAAAAAAAGAGACTTGAATTCAGTGGCATCTTTTGGATGGGAGGGTAATCACGTAAATCTACAGGATATGACAAATATATGGAAACATCACATTATTCGTAGATGTACTATACATTCTTGTACTGTGATCACCTGTTGAACCAGCACCTTACGGAAATAATGTAAGGGTGCGGCACTAGTGTGAAGAAATTTGATATATCCGTTATTATAATAAGTCTCAAAAAAATGTGTTTAGATAAATTTTAGGTATATTTAATCTACATGTTTGAAAATTATTTATAATTATATAGTGTGTTTCATTACTTGTGTGTAGGGTAAAATTGTATTTTTTTAAATGGAACATCTTGTATATTATTAGAATTTGAATTGCGTTTACTTTATCCATCACGTCAATATATGTTATACAGAGAACTTTCGGAGATATTGCCATTTATAACCAAACGTGTTATATTCAATACTCTCTTCTCTAAAATTAAACAAAAGAAAATATAGTTTCTACCTGTACGAATTTTCTAATATGATAGTTACTTCTCAAAGTAAAGTTTTTTATTAATCAGATTTTGAATACAGCCATTATACTCGGTGACATCATTTTCTTATTTTTTTTAATTAAAACACCCTATTTTATATTATTATAAAACAGTTCATTAAGTGTACTGTTAATTTTATACAGCATTTCATTTAACAATTACCGTGATTCTGTAACACAAAATATTCGAGTTAGCCAAAACTTTCACATTTAAGTTATAAAGATACTTACCGCTTTAGAGATGATACTTATAATTATTAACATGGAGTTAATTCAACACAATGAACAACTTTTTGAAGTAACATAATTTAATAGTAATTTTTGAACAAGTAAATCGAAAAAAAATGAACTTTTAACAAAAAAAACAAACTTAGAATTACAAAAATTGTTTAAAATTGCCTCCTGTTGTACAGTCTTTCGCTTTTATAGTGGCGCGGTTTAGAAATGGTACATGTATTAGTTGTTCCTCTTTAATTGCATACATATAAACAAAATAAAATAGGACATATTTTGCTATTGTATAAGTAGACTTGGTACAGAATTAACAAAACTGAGGGCCTAAAGCTATAGTTTGAAATTGTAAACTACTATGCATATGATGATTTTATAAAAGTTCAGCGTATATCTGCAGTTAGATATTGTAGTTTTATGTAAAATATAACAAATTACTCTTCATAGTAAAAAAAAACTACAATAGGAGATTTTAAAAAATGAAAGTTGCGATGTTTTTTAATAAAGAAATTAAACTTTCGCTGATAAAACAACCATTTTTGTCATCAACATAGTTTCTCAGAGGTTGTCCGAAAATCAATGTATTGTTATGGAAAATATTTATTTTGAACTCAGAAAAATATAAAATACTCTTTAATGTAGTTGATCAAAAATTATTGTGATAAACATAGCAATTGTTTTTTACTTGTCAACATTTACAAATGTCTAATCTGGTATTTTCACATTTAAAATAAGGTCCTGTTTATTTAAATGACGTTTAATTTCTAATGCTTCCAAAATTTTAGTTTTTATAATTAGTTAACTAATAGTTTGATTCCAAAATATGGTTTGCAAAATTTCTTTCTTTTAATGTTTATTTCTAAAAGCGCTAAAAAGCTTCTGGTATCTTACCTATGAATTACATTAACATTTTTAATTGTGAATAATTTCTAATTATTTTAAAGGATTTATTTTGTCCTTCTCATTGAATACTAAACGTTTACGTATTTTAAATGTCCGAAATATTATGGATAAGTTTTGTTAATCCGGATCCGGTATCGAGTCTACTTATACAATAACAAAATCTATCCCATTTTATTTTGTTTATGTATCTGCGCAATTAAAGGGGAACGACTAATTTATGTACCTGCTGTAAACCGCGCCATTATAAACGCGAAAGACTGTACATCAATGCACATTTGCAAACAATTGTTCAAAGATCGATTTACATTTCTTAATACATTTTTATGTCTATTAGGCATCTTCATGTGAGGGCATGTAAAGGTGAAGGGGGTATACTATATCTATGAGTAGGTATGGTAGTACATCTTTGCGTGATAAAAACGTGCATTAAATTAAATACCAATTTAAATGGTCCTTATCTAATGATAACATATAATTGCTCCTATGGGTATATTAGACATTATTTATTCTCTAAATCTATCACATAATTCACTCATATATAAATTGAAGATTACATTTTTGTTCGAGAGAGCATAGTTTTTATGTAAACCTATAATTTAACAAATAATCAAATTGATTTAATCTCCATAAAAGCGTAATCGCCTTGCGTGGGACAGCGACACGGTGTATAGAACTTTAAAGTTGCACATCATAGGTTTTTAGTATGAAAACGTTGCTCAGGCTTTTTATTAGTATTAAATTTTTAAAAATGCCATCTTGAGCCTTACCTAGTGCGCCCTGGTTTAGTGGTAGTACGTTTTAAGGGAGTTTATTTATTTTTATTTTTTATTTACGGGAATCTCTACTATACATAAAACATAATGCACAAAAGAAATACTTAATGCAATATATCCCACTAATAAAATCACAAAAAAATACTATAATTAAAAAATCTAAATAAATACATCATTTATATAAATTAATATTTTGTCCTAACACAATTTGAAATTTTGTGCGAGATCTTGTAAAACGTGAATTTGTAAATATAATAAAATCTATATGTTTAAGAATATCATTACAATAAATTTTGTTATTAACTAAGCTGTGTAAAAAACATAAATCTGATATTATGCGATGATCCTCTAAAGATAAAATGTCGAGTTTGTTCATAATAACACTATAGTTGCCAGGTACATATTTTATATTTAGTTTATATTCAATAAATCGTAAAAACGGCATTGCACTTTTTCCAAAGCCTTGATGTCACACAACAAATATGGCGACCAAACGGGAGACATATATTCTAAATGACACCGTACTAAAGAAAATAAAGTGCACGTAAACAATCAACATTAAATGAACAACATATGCGGGAAATAAACCCCCACATTCGAGTAGCCTTATTACATAACATTAACATATTATTTCTAAAATTTAATTTGGTATCGAATACAATGCCAAGGTCTTTAATATTTTCCACTCTATTTACCGCAATATTGTTAATTTTGTATACAAAATTAATGTTCTTTTGGCCTCTATAAAACGAAATACATTGACATTTCTTAACGTTTAAATATAATTTGTTTTCAACGCACCAAGTGTATAAACGATCTATGTCACTTTGAAAACGGATACAACCATCAATCGAATTAATTTTACAGTACATTTTCAGATCATCAGCAAAAAGAAGGAATTTACAATGTGTAAAAATGTTATATATCATTTATAAACAATAAAATAATATGGGACCAATATGCGAACCTTGAGGAACGCCTGAATAAATATTAAACAAATAAGATACACAATCATGAATTTTCACACACTGACTTCGATTACACAGGAATGACGAAATCCAGTTCACAGTACACTTTGAAAAACCAATTGTGCATAATTTACGTAGTAGAACTTCATGGTTAACGCGATCAAACGCTTTAGCAAAGTCCGTGTATAAGGCATCAGCTTAATTACAGTCTTCCAAAGTTTTAGACAAGAATTCCTTAAACACCATTAAATTTGTTAGAGTAGATTTCCCTTGCACAAAACCATGTTGTTGATCCCAAATTAAACCTTTGGATATCCACATTATTTGATCTGCAACTAATGTGTCTAATAACTTTGGAATAGTAGATTGAATAGCAATTCCTCCTTTAAGGACCCCTCCTTTAAGGATCGATCGAACAGCATATATATTGGAGTAACACGAGGGAATATGATCAGGACCACTTTTTTTTAGTTTTTCATTGCCGTTCCGAAAAATATCTGCACAAAAATGTGTTCGATCTTATCATTAATAAATAATAGTGATGACTTGTATGATTTCTTTACAGCAATAAGGGTGTCTCCACCTCGTGTTTCGCCACTAATTGTTCTATTAGTTTTAAAAACATTGTAGTTTTTTATACCTAGCATAGAATTGGTTAACTCGCTAAAGAGCCATGTTTCAACAATTATAATAATATCGTAATCATTAGTACTAACAGAAAACATAAATTCCTTTAATTTACTTCTTATTCCACCAACATTTTGAAAATATATATTTAGTTTTTTGATGATGCAGTAGTCGACTTGGGATTAAAAATGTAAGGAACATCGTTGTTGTTTCTTATTGAGGCTGTAGTGTTACCTTTGGCTCTTAGATCATTTAATTCGGTTCCTAGACCAAAGTGTATCTTTAATAATGTTTAAATCATCATTGATCTTTTACTCAAGTGAATGGGAACTAGACTCAGGAACATTATACACAATCACATTACATTTTCGTTTACGCCGATCCTCCATTTCAGAAATATTCTCTTCAACATTCGTTAATTCACTATTATGTACCATCGAAGTACTGTTTTCGTGAATTTGTGAAATATTAGCTTCAAGTTTACTGACTCTGTTTTCGAGATCAATAATATTTGCAGAAAATGATTTTATGATATCGTCTTTAAAATTTGTAGTTTTTCGGTAATTAATTTATCCAGTACTTCATATGTTAAATTTATCGGGTTAGGTGAATCTTGAGTGATGGTACATTTAACACAGAACCATTTTGTGCCAAGTTCTTTTGGCTTCTTTACGGAAAAAATCTAATTTCTG
Source organism: Abscondita cerata (assembly GCA_030710515.1). Lineage (NCBI taxonomy): Eukaryota > Metazoa > Arthropoda > Insecta > Coleoptera > Lampyridae > Abscondita > Abscondita cerata. The sequence continues at coordinate 203,748 of JALBCR010001392.1, read as the reverse complement.
ATCGGGTAATGAAACGCAAGTAGCGTGAAACCATTTTTGCAGAATTACATTTTAGTGCAGGATATCTAGGACTGATGTTTAGATCGCATATAAAACAACTTTGAACCATGATTGCTTGAGAATTTAAAAAATAAGGTGATGTTTTATCCACAACAGAATTACTTATCAATAACTTACAATACGAATATCACATTTGCTTAGAAAATGTATTAAGTGAGACTATTTTATTGCAGAAAGCACAACGAATCAACGCACAAATGTATCACAAAACAATTATAATTAGAATAGAACCGAAAATATTTAATTATAAATTAAAGAGTAACTAAATGTAATAACAAAACAAAATTACGTCCGCACGTCTTCAAGTCGTACTTTATCTGTTGAACTGTATTTTAAGTCGATTTCGTTTGTGTTGATAAAACACGCATGTTTTTCATATTCACTTTTGCTGCAATAGTTGTTTTCTTTTGTCATTTGATATTTTTTTAAATCAGACATGGTGTCTTGAAATGCTTTATCTTTGTTTTCTAACATTTAAGCTTTAAAGAAATGTTTATCTTGACAGTTTTTATCAAAGGTTTCGTAGAAACATATCTCATATGTCGCCGTTTTGGTTTTGATGAATTAATAAACTCTTTGTTTGTTACAAGAAAAGAGCTTGAATGTTATCGCTTTTATAAAAAAGAGGAAGAAATAGATGTAGGCTTTTTTACACCAAAATTATTAGTAAAAATTCCATCCTTTTATCATGCAACCACATGTTAATAATATTAGAGAAAACCATTGTCTTTGCTTAAATTTTTTGGAAAATTGCCTACAATTGTTTTATGTGAAAATAGTTTTACCTTGAAAATTACTTACTTGAAATAATAATGCGGTTGTAACGATCCGGAACTGCAATAATAGGTAATACGTAGTAGGTTCATAGGTTGCTAGATTTACAAAAAGCTAAATTATTATAAAGGCAATATAGAAATGCAGGTACAAAGTAAAGAAATAAAACCCTTTTACTGGCAATACTGTCCCGAATTAAAGACGTAACTGATTGACTAAAACAATACAAATTACAAAGTGATTTGGCAGGTAATTAATCCTCACTCTCTGCAGTACAAGCTGACTTGATGTAATCAACTTTAAAAACTCTGTTAACAATACAACCGTCACAATATCATATTTGTATGTGTTATCAGATTCTTGCGAGGCCGTTACAAGTATACCTACAAATTTAAATGAATATAGTTAAAAATAAAGATATTTAATACCTTGATTAACGAATAGCCCTATGTAAAGTACAAAAATAATGGCACTGGTTTTGGTGGGAAACACCTCGGACCAGTTGATTGACATCTTGTTGTAATTCGAGTAATATTAACCCATATCTACTAAAACTGTATTTACAAAATTCACATCTAAATTTAACTTTTGCTGTAAATACAAACGTCACCTTTAACCAAACAAAGCAAACCGACGCGACGTGTACTGACCCAAACTACCTACCTTTTAGACGCACAACGTCCATGTTTTAGAGTAGGGCAAACAGTAAACAAGCTCTCTGGTTGTTGGGAGGTAAATTAGTCCGGGAACCATTTGAAATGTTATAATAATAGCAATCTTACTTTGGTTACACGTCACGTATGACATAAAAATTCTTACCAACCTAACGCCTAAAAATTTTTGTTTGTATGTATTACTTATTTGACAATTAATAGTATAATAAAAGTTGTCAAGTTTTTCGTATGTTGAATGTTGAACCAGTGTTGGCTGATGTTTATGAGCATCTTAATCTGTCAAAATTAATTTGTGTTGCTTATCTTCAAAGTACGCATATGTTAATAAACAGGTTGGATGTAAATATCGAAAAAATGCACAAATACTTTCTTTATATGTTATATTTATGAAGAAAGAAAACAATAAGTAAAATGAATTATTAAAGAAAACCTCCAAAAATGTGTTTTTTTATTAGAACCTGTAAAATTTACTTAAACAAGTATAATTAACTGTGTGGAACTCAGACAACGTTTTTGTCAAATACGTCACTAGTTTTAATGACGTGCAACCAAAGTAAGATTGCTATTACTATAGTTTTTATTTACTCTTTAAACTTTGATAATTGTTGAAAACAATTTTGGAATACAAATACTGTAAATAAATGAGAAAATAACAATAATATTATCACAAAATAATTATTTTAGGGATATTTATTTAAATACAAATTACATATTGCAGCTATCCTTATATAAGAATGTACATATACATTACCTACTATTACTGATTGAAAGCTCAATTCAACCAAATTTGGTTTCCCAACGGTTTCGATTCATGTTTGAAACGTAAGAATTGAGGCTTCCACGGCCGAAGTCATTATTAAAACAAAAACTTCTTCCGGGATTGGACCGTGTTGTAAAGGTAACCGTAGTTGCCAACGTTTCGCCAGGTTTTTTGGGTTTGGAAAATGATGTTGTGGTCTAGCATTGATTTTACAATCTTGAACACACCAATTTACTTCAACCATTATCTAATAGAGAGAAAAACTTATGCCCTGAATATTTTACTTGCTAATGAAAATAATTGAATATTACCAGCAGGAGATATTGAAGAAGCATTAATCACAAATTCAATTTTGTTTATCAAAAATCTTGCACACACTAAAATAGTACATTATTATACGAGTTACATAAAAGTTACATAAAATATATAATAACGAGTGTAATCTTAAACCTAAAAAATTAAAGACATAACTCCATGTTTAAACTTTAACATTTAGTGATTTTTTTTACGAAGAAATTTGAATTAATCATTCGAATACCAATTTGAAGTACGGAACAGTATTGTTATAGACTTTCAGTGACTTTATAACCATACTGATATTGGTGTCGTTATAGACCTATTAACGTTGCAAATTTGAAAAACTAACTAACGCATTAAATACTAGCATACTATGACAAATAGGTACATTATTAAAAACATGTTTGATGAACAAAGCCGGTTACTGCCACAAACTAGTTTGCGGTTACTAGTGGTTACTGTCATATCACCTATGTTATTGTCACCATAGAATTAGTATATTGTCACAGTCCCTCTGTTACATATAGTCACAGTTATTACTTCTTTGTTGATAAAAAAGGACGCAAAGAAAAGCGACTTGAATTCAGCGGCATCTTTTGGATGGGAGGTTATGACGTAAATCTCCCTAGGACGTTGATTGACGTTAAATGTCTAAAGGTGGGTAGTTTGTGGTTTTGACGTTTTTTTTATACATACATTATAATAATGCATAATTCCATAGCAACCTTAATAAGAAAAAAATAAATCTCATTTATGAGCTTATTATAAATACTATTATAACGAAAACAAATTATACACAAGAAAAACTAAATTAAAAGTGCGAAATTATATACATAGTAAAGTTCTAAAGGATCGTACAGAAGTTAATCCTTTGTGTCAGTACAGTATGTGATATTTTCATAAAGATATAGTGGTTTTTGATAAAAACAAAGGCTGTGGAGGTGTCGTTTGCGTTCCATATCCTTTTTAATCAATGATTTAATCATGGTACTATCTCAGCTTCTTTACGAGATATTCGGCTATGCTTCCTAATTCCAAATATTAATCTTAAGCAAGCGTTTTAAACTGTTTATATCCTCAGTGAATTAGTTATACTTATAAGTTTGTCGTAAATAACATCGCCATAGAACCTTGCGGTACTCTTTTGATTACCTCTACCACATTTAATTTATTTCCACCAATTATTACTTGTTGTAATTTATTGCTAAAAAAAATATGTAAGAATTGCACCGCGCAGGAACTAAATTTGTGTTATCTTTGTGTGGCAATTAATAATTTGTGATTGATGGTATTAAATGCTTTAGAATAGTCAAGAATTATCAATAAAGTTAATTTATTATTATCTGTTGAAGATAATATAATAACATTTGTTAAAGCATTTACACAACTAAAACCGGATCTACGAGGGGGTGCTAGTAAGTTCCTGGCTTTGCTACTAATCACGCAAATGAGACCCGTATAAACAATACCACAGCCTATTTAACTATTTAGTAGCGCGAATGTGCAGTAATAGATGCGTACTTGGGAGAGTTTTCATTCCACGCAGTAACAAAGCAAAGATGGCGGCACTTACACCAATGTTTGATAAAACTGAGCAACGCACAGTGATGAAATTCCTATTCCTACAAAAGAAAGGAGCAAAGCAAGTGCATGAAGAGATGGTTGAAGTGTTGGGGGATAGCTGTTCAAGCTACTCGACAGTAAAAGCATGTCTCTCTTGGACAAATTGAAGGAGGCGTTGAAGCAGAAACGCCGAGGGAAGTTGACTCGCGGGGTCTTGTTTTTGCAGGATAATGCGCCTTCCCATACCGCCTACCGCACCGTAGCGAAAATCGACCAAATTGGCTTTGAATTGTTGAACCACCCGCCGTATTCCCCTAATCTGGCCCCATCAGACTATCACCTCTTTCCACAACTGAAGAAACACCTGAGGGGCACCAAGTTTGATTCTAATGAGGAAGTCATCGCAGCTACGGGGGCGTTTTTCGAGGGGCAACCGTCCCAATTTTATTTGGACGGGTTACGAAAACTGGAGAAGCGTTGTACTATCGTAAGTGTGTTAGCTTGTTGGGGGAGTACGTTGAATAAAACGTGTTAGTTAGTTAGTTAGTTTATTGAGTTATAAAACATAGATATAAAAAAGTGTTTAATAGTTCGTGTAATGTTAAGTATCAAATTTAAAATAAGAAATGCAGAGTTTTAAACATAAAGAAATAAAAATGTTCAGATCAAGCTACCAGCATACATTAAACTAGACAATAGTATAAGCAGATAAAAAGAAAATTATGTTCGTCGTGTGAGTAATGTGTTGCTCGCGCAAGCTCGGTATGTAGCGAGCTATAATAACTATAAGAGCGTGAATGTGATCTATGCGGCGTACACACGCGAATCGAGGCGCGACTTAAACCAGTTGACTGGGTGAACGTGCGGTGGCGGTGTAACGTCGTCTTCAGCTAATGCATTCCATTCGTTGACGACTCGGTTGTTGAAGAAGAAGAAGCGCTCGTTGCAGTGCTTGATTAGTTCGCGGCGGAGACATGTGCGACGCAGGCCGGTGCGGCCGCAGCGCATGAGCTGCGAGTGCCAGGTAATCAGGTCGATGTTCTGTTCAAACTTAAACTTCTGGATAAGATCTCCTCGTGTCCTTCTCTCTTTTAGTGACGTGATGCCGACCAGCCGGCAGCGCTCGTCGTACTTGTGTCGCTTTAGGCTGTGTGGCACACGAGTGGCGCGGTGCTGGACTTGTTCGAGCCGGTTGATGTCCATGGCGTGGTGCGGGTTCCAGGCTTGGATGGCATACTCCAGGTGCGGGCGCACATATGTAGTATAGAGCTTCTTCCATAGCAGTGGGTCGCGTACCATATTTCGCTTGCAAGTTTTTTTCTGTGTAAAGCCAGGAACTTTTCAGCATCCCCTCGTAAATCCTGACTAAAAATTTGGTAGAATATCATTTTCGATGCTCACATTTACTTTACTTATTATTTTTCAAGTATTTTGGATAGTGCGGAAGGATACTTATAGTCCTCAAATGTTCAAACTCTGTACCATTCAGATTTTTTGGAAAGGGAATTACTAAAGCACTCCTTCACTTATTTTTTGGAAATCCATGATGTTCAAAGCAACTATTAATAGGTTCAAAAAAGTAATATGACAGGACAGCACAATTTAATGAATTCAGTATTTAAACAGTCAGTACCACATGATTTTGAATTGATTGAGCTAATTGTTGTTAAACCAGTAAACTCTGAGAAATTAAATGTTGTTGTAATTTTTTTATTTGAGTAATAATCTATAGCAATGGAAGGATTAGTGTTATTGAACTGAGACAGTTTGGTAAAATATTTATTTATTTTATTGACATCCATCAGGTTATGAGGAATATTGAAGTTTTTGCTTCTACTAATTATATTATTTTTTTTTAATTGTATTAGGTATGGTTTATACTATTATCTTTAAGGACATTATTAATATAAGCTCTTTTTCAGCTTTAATAGCTAAGTTTGTAGATTTTTGCAACGACTTATAGTATTGTCAACGTTCAGGTGTTGTAATAGGTCTGGTTTGCAGAGCAAAAAAAAACATTTTTTTTTAAAGGTCTAGAGAGGTTGCAGGTTCGCTGTAATAAATGTATCCAATTAAGAGGTGAATATGTTGAGTAATAAAATATTTTGACATTGAAATTTTGTTTGGTTCTATAGTAGGCTATCTATCCTCGTACATTGTACATATTGCTTGGCGATCTTAATTGCCACTGGTATGAAAAACCAGATGCATGGTAGGTTGGTGGTGATACAATTTCTTTTTTACTGTTTTCTGGGTATATTTCGGATGGTATGGTAAAATAAATTTAAAATTCTTATTGCCACTTATTCACCTCTTAAAGGTGGTGTGTTTAAATGCTCAACCTGACGTTCCGCTTCTTCGAAACTATCATCGACTTTGTTTTTTAAATAGGCAACAAATGTTATTGTACGCTAAGGAAATTTTTCATTTTTTTCTGGAAAAATCAATGATATTCAAGGTGATTTATTGGTAAATGCTCATACGTTAGGATTTGATTCGGGACATCAAGATGATTCTAAAAAACACATATTGTAACAGATCTCCGATCCTTTATAACCAAGATATGTGGTGTTTTATTTATTCTGTTTATTTCTTTGTTGCCTATAACTGACAAACCACATTGTGAATTTTCTTTATATTCGCAACATCTTTTTCTTGTCTCGTAAAATTCAAAAAAATTGTGTACTAAAAAAATCAAATTTTTTGAAAAACTGTTTGCATATTTGTAAAGAACAACAAAAAACAGAGTCAAAGTAGACACTTTTCTAGTTTCCTCATACAATTTTGTTATAACTAATTTAAGACAAACTTAAATATTTCGGTAATACAACGGTTTAAAATTTAACATACATGTTTATCTTAGAAACGCCCTGTATGCTTGGCGTGTAATTGTAATGATATTTCTTTAAATTAAATTACCAAAATAAATTTGTACCACTCCAAAAACAAATACTTTTTTCAGCCAATAAACAATAATAAATCGATAAAAAAAATCTATGAAAAATACGACAAGACAATTTTTGTTAAAATATGTTTGCTTAAGAGAATTGTTAATGCCGTTAGAAAAAAAATAGCAAATTGCATTACTTGTAAAACTAGAAAATGTATTAAATCTAAAATAAAATTATTTTTATTCGAATTGTCCGATTTATTACGGAAACATTTATAAGTTGGGCTTAAATTATTCCCTAACAAAATTGTTTGCAGGAACTAGAAAAGTGTCTAATGTAACTCAAGTTTTTTTCTGGTCTTTTCAAATAAGCAAACATTTTTCAAAATTCTAAAATAAACGCTGTTTTTTTCTAAGATAGATATGTATGTATTGAAATACGTATTTTATCTTAAATAAGGCTCTGGTGATTCATTTTGCATTTTGACTTTAAACGATAAACTCTCGTTGGCGCTGTTGCGGATGCTGCGTTTAGTGCGTTCTTGTGTGCTGTATTCGACAGCTTGTGTGTGCGAGCTTGTTGCTCTGCGCGTCCTGTATGTGACCGGCGTATGGACGTCAGAACCAGACGTCCAAGCTTCGTAACGTGTGTGAGCCAGCATGCGGCTCAGGCGCAAATGTACGTCGAATACTTGGGCTTGTGGGTTCTGTGACGTGTGTGAGAGTGCGGTTGATCGTTGACGGCTATGTCGTCGAGACGTAGTGCGCGTCGTGATCGTTTGTTCCTCTGAAACAGCGGTCGTGGTCGTTGCAGCGGTCGTTCGTTTGTGGGTGTTACAGCGGTTGTTGCGTTTGGAGGTGTTGTCGTTGACGGGCGTGTTGTCGGCCTGCGGTTGGAGCGGCAGCGAGCGTAGCGGGCCCAGTGCAGGTCGTTTTCCCGTTCATGTTGTAGCGTAGGTATAAAAAAATTTTGCGATTATACCTGATGTTGTTGCCGTGTTGCTCCTCGTCGAATGTTTGTCTTTCTCTGATTTAATTGCGTCAGTGGTCACTACTGTGGCGTTCAACGCCGGGTTGAACCAGAGAAAGAATTTGGTCGAGTCGGGTTTTTGTAGTGATTATTATTACACGCACCGTGATCGAGCTATACTATTTACATTTATGTATGAAGACGGTGTATGTCAGTACATAGTAATTGGCGTACTATATGCGGTAGGGGGATACCTAATCGTGGTATCATGTGTCGAGCTGAAGGTCCGAGGCCGGGTTGAATTGGACCGATGGATTCAAAGCGGGCCAATACTTCAACTGATGATTTGACTGGACTGTACTCGTGCTGATGAACTGCGGGTCAAACTAAACTGAATTGATGGCGAACTGATTGGTAGTCTGAACTGTAGTTCGAACTTATTTCTGTTGTCGTACCTACTTTGTTTTATACTCGCGAAATAGGTTAGTTTGCTTAGTAAGCAAAGAAATTCTGACCGCGCTTGCTTACTTACAATCGTATGTTTTGATTTTCGCGTCTCCTACGTAATACGCGGATGTAGAATTTGTTTTGATTGGGATGGGGTTGCGATGTCAACCCCACAGAAGTTTAATCGGCGTTAAAAACCTGGTTGAAATAAGGATTATGTACTTTACCAAATAAAATACAGGGTAATTTTTTTAAAGCGGTCATTAGAAAATTTTCCATTTCTGATTGTAGAAAAAATCTGAAAAATTAATGACGACGTTATCAACCATTCCGAATCTAAGTAAAATATTTTTAATATAGCGGCACTTCCGGAAATTCCGGAGATCGATGTCAACTTTGTTAATTTAAATAGCAACCCCACATTTTCAATTTTTTTCACATTCGCGGTGCTATTCTGAAGACAAAAATGTCAAATGTTGACACTTATCTGTCATAGTGTTTGACTTATATCAATTTTTCCTCAATGTTTTGCAAATGCAAGGGTGTATTCAATAATTAATTACTCCTCAACCATTCAAGATAAATGCATAATTTTTTTGGTGTTACTCCAAAGTTCACGATTTTTTTTTGTTCCTACAACGCTCCTACCGCCTACTATGATTTTTTAAAAATTGGAATGAGAAAATGTAAAAAACTCAATTTTTTCAAATGGCATCTGTCAATTTTCTTAACAAAAATCGATGTAGAGTTGAATTTCAGCACAACTTTTGTAAGCATGTTCTATACTTACGACGAGAATTTTTCGAATTATTAAGGTTTTTATTATTCAAGATTTTATTTTTTTTAATTTATAGGAGTCTATGAAACTAAAGAAAAAAACCTCAGTTGTCACAGTTTATTAGTCAATAAGCAATTTTTGAAATTTTTGATTGAAATTAATTTTAATTCACCCAAATGGTTCCTTACACGAATACAGTTAATTTTGATTTATTTGTTATACACGGCAATTGCCAAATGATTACCGAGAGAACATGTCGCAAGTTCAATACCAAACATCCACGTCTACCACGAATAAACAAACAAAAATTTGCATCCTTGCTTCGGGAAATATGAATCCTCTAAACCGAAAAATTAAATTCATTATTGAGACAGAAGATAACCAATTCAACGTTTTAAAAGAGTAACTTTTTACGAAGAACTTTTGACAAAAATTTAAAAGGATGTTAATTTTTGCCGAAGAATTATTTGGACAGATGAAGCAAAATTTTCTCAGGAAGGAATTTCTAACAGGAGAAATCTGCTTTTCTGGGCTGCTGAAAATCCACACCAAATTTCCGAAGTTGATAACCAAAGACAATTTTCTGTTAATGTGTTTTGTCTGCTCATGGATAATCAGTTGGTCTGGCACATGTATGACAAAAATTTGAATGGAACGAGATACTTGGCGATTTTTTCTACAATCGCAAATGGAAAATTTTCTAATGACCGCTTTAAAAAAATTACCTTGTATACTTGCTTACCGTAATCGAAATATATTATTTAACATAATTAGATATTTTTGTAGTGAAGTTTATTCAAAGTATCATTCGGAACACATTGTCTCACCACACTCTTTTATCCCCGACAAGTAACAAAAGCAACGCTACCCATTAGTTAGTTTGGGTTTGAAGACCAATTGGGAAATAAATAAAGAAAACAAAAAAAATTCAGAAAACCTGAAAAATTAAAGTTTACCTTCTATTTCAGGACGTCAACATTTGTTCATAATTAAGTTTTTTTTATAAATTAATGCCTAAATGACTATTGAACTATTGAATAAAAAATGCTTACTTAGTTTATTGAAAATGTGAAAAAAAATAAAATTTGTGGGCAACAAATTTTTATATTAATCCTGAGTGAAATTTTGTAAATACGGTGAAATTAAAGAAACGTTTTCTATTCAAACCATCTGCCGTTCGTGTAATTATAATTGGGATTAATAAAATTCCTACCTTATTAGCGTCCTACCACCCCAAAATCACAACACAAACTAATATTTTATTTAAAGCAATGTTGTCGACACGCGTTTAAATCAAGTTTTGGTTTTTACGTCACTAGTTTTAAAGAAATTATATAAATTGAGCTACTGATCTTGTTCTTTGTAATTCAATTAAGTGTATGTTACAAATACTTTCCGAATTATTACTTTTTTGATGTGTCATCGAAAATAGCTATGTATGTAACTAGGTTACTGATTTATTCGTATGGTACATTTTTTATTATTGTATTGTGATGTAAGTCTTTTTATAAAAAATATGGTGTTATGTATGGTGCCCCAGAAGATCAGTATAAACCTGTATAGTGTGGTGATAAAACCGTATGCAATTGGGGTTTGGTTCGTCTTGGCAAAACATTTGCTTCAAGGTTTAGGAAAACCACTAAAACCTAAACATGTCAACCCTTACCCACTTTAGTATTTATACAGGGCGGGGTACTACCAACGACTTATTCTATAGTATTAAAACGACAAATAATTTTAAAACATACATATTTCAAGATTATTAAAAACCACATTTTAAAAATATTTTGGATTGTACAGGGTGCTCTAGAAACACGTACCAGTTCTGTTATTTTAAATAGATCACCCTATATTTTTTTCTATTTTTGAATTGTACGATAAAAAATAATGTATATTTTTTCACATGTCCCTCTATACCAACTTGCTTCCGTTTCTGAGATAAATCGATTTTACCTGATTTGTAGACCCAATAACTTCAAGATAAATAAGAACAAGCAATTTTGGTTTACACCACCTTACTAAAAGCCTTCAACATCTCTTTTGCAATATTGACTATTATGTTATGATGTACAGGGTGTTTTTAATTCTACCACATAACTCTAACGACTTAAAACTTAAATAATTTGCTTAAATTAAATGGAACACCCTGCATTTCTGTAGCCTGTTCAAAGCTAGAACTAATTTCGTTTTAGTCGCTATTAGGATTACCAACCTAAACTCTGAAAATTTTCGAGATATTAAAAAATTTAATAGTTTAACAATTTACGAAGATTCAGGTACCTGTGAAATATCCGCGATACGGACATTTTCTTGTAACTTTCAGTTTTAAATATTTACCTTAAAAATATTAATTTTCTTTTCAGAAAAAATAAACAGAAATATTAACCTTAAAAAATGTTTTAAAACAAAATAACTGAAATGTGCTCTGACTTATCCCGGGCTCTAAGAGTCAGTCGAATTACGCACTCCGGTCACAATTTACTGATGTTTAACAACAGTAATAGTTATTTGGTACATCAAAAATTAATCAAACTGTAAACATCGACAAACTTTAACCTGTTAACTAAGAATGTAATACAAATCGCTCTAATTTCGAAAACCATTATTTTTAGAATTTTTTTTAACAAAGTTATCAATGTTTACAGTGTTATCGATTTTTGCTGAAACTAATAACGGTTGCTGTTGTTTGTGACAGGTGGGCGTGATTCGACTCACTCTTAGAGCCCGGCATAAGTCAGAGCACATTTTAGTTATTTTGTTCTAAAAAAAATTTTTTAAGGTTAATATTTAAAGCTGGATTGGCCTATACATTAAAAATGTTTGCAAGATAATGTTTATTTTACTGATGTCTCACAGGTAACTTAAATTCCAGTAAATTTCAAATTGTTAAACTAGCAAATTATAAAATATCTCGAAAACTATCAGAGTTAGGTGTTGGTAACCCTAATACCAATCGAAAGGTAACTAGTTCCTGATTCCAACAGGTTACAGAAATGCAGGGTGTTCTATTTAAGTTAAACGAGTTATTTAAGTTTTAAGTAGTTAGCGTTATGCGGTTGTATTTAAAACATTCTGTACATCATAACATAATAGTAAATATTGCAAAAGAGATGTTAAAGATACTTAGTAAAGTGATGTAAAACAAAATTGCTTATTCTTATTTATCTTGAAGTTATTGCATTTTTTGGAGGGTTTGTAAATCAGGTAAAATCGATTTATCTCCGAAATGGATGTAAGTTGGTATAGGAACATCTTAAAGAACATAAATTATTTTTTTATCCTATAATTCAAAAATTAAAAAAAAAATACAGGGTATTTCATTTAAAATAACACAACTTGATATATTACGTGTTTCTGGAGTACCCTGTACAATCGAAAATATTTTTAAAATGTGGTATCAAATAATCTCGATGTATGTATGTTTTAAGATTTCTTACATTATTTATCGTTTTAGTGCTACAGAATAATTCGTTGGTAGTGCCCCACCCTGTATGTACCTAATAATATTGTTTTTAATTGTGTAAATATAATAGAAAGTAAATAAGAACATAAAATAAAACCGTACAGCCGTTCCATAACAACATAATAATGGACCGGTCCAAGCGCCAGTCACGACAATGACGAAAAAATATAAGATAAAGAAAACAGATAATCAGGACAGAGAATACAAAACATTGCTTAACTTTAGATTAGTAAGCCAATACAGCTTTGTCCGTTAAATTATGAATGTTTACAAACTCTTCTTTAAACTTTGTTAATTGACAATCCTCGACAATACGTCCAACGGTTTCTGATTTGTTTCCACAGTCACAATTTGGATTAGATTGTAAATTTTAAGTAGTGACTAACCGCTTGATTTTCTGTAGTACTCTTGTATTCATGTAGCAAGAAAACAAATATTTTTGAGATCCTATTACCCTTCTACCTGTCCTGGGCAATTCGACTCCAATTTAGAACGGCGTATCGCTTTAAGTCGTCTAACCATTGCATCTGTGGCTTTCCGCGAGTTCTCTTTCTGAACCATGGTCGTCAGTTTACCTCTCTTCCTTTTGGATGGCAATTGTGTTCAAAAAATTAGTTAAAAGTGTAATAATATATGGAGATGAGATTTGGTGCTGTAGGATGTAGGAACATTTGGAAAGAGTTCAAGCAAAGTATTATGTAGACGTTAGGGTTGGATAGAGAAACACGGGTTATATAGTAAGAGAGGAAATAAAATTTAAAAAAAAGAGCGAGAGCGATGAAGAGAGCAATAAATTTTGTATGTACAAAAGCAGATAATACTGTTTTAAATGAGTGTTGGAAACTAGTCATAGTAACAGAAAATAACGTTTGGACAAGAAGAAAGGAAATTATATTTATGATAGAGGGCGGTATGCAAGGGAAGAAGTGGATAGAAGAAAAGAAAAAGTGTTTATTATTTGTTTTTTTATTGTAAAACTAAGGAATCTAATAAAACCACGTATTAGAATTAACCTAAAATACTAAATCAACTGACATCGAAACGTCAAAAATTAAATTATTACGTTGTCAATTTTTTTATTAGAATCTAGTTCGCATGATATTTTGCACATCTTGCGAAACTCGAGAATTGCAATTAAATATCGTATACGAATTTTTTCATGCGAACTTCTATCGATAGAAAGTCGTTCGACGAATTGGTCGTATGATTCGAAAATAGCACCATATAGTATTAAGTTTTATAGCTTCTCTATTCGTCATTATGAACAACAAAAGCATAATGTATGAATATATAATATTCGACGGGTGAAGTGAATCTAATGAGTAACATGTTAATCAATTATCTCGGCGGGCAGTCACAGAATTCATTGTAATTGAAATATACTATTTGAAATACATTTATATTTTATATTTCCTTAAAGTATTTTGTATTTCAAATACCTACTTTTCTATGAATATTTTGGGCTGAAAATTATTATTATGTGCTAAACAAATTTTTCTACTTGTTCCCATAAAATGTTGTTATTTAATTTGAAGTACACATTTCAATAGCATCTCTGGCTGTGTTGTGATATATACTAAGTTCCACACAACATATATTCAAAGTTGGTAAATTTTGTTTGTAAAGTTCATTCAACACACAAGAAGTATTTTACCTTTGAATAAGTATATTGATACAAAGTGATGAAATTGTTACTATTGATATTATTCTGTAAGAGAAAAAACAACAAAAACAAATTAAAAATGTTCAAAATTATATAGTCATGATTTAAGTACCCTTTTCATATTATGATACCACCTAATGTGTTGTACCTGTTTAACATGATTATTTTTATGTAACAAGAACTGAAATCATCGATGAGGAATGACATTGGAAGATATCTTTAGAAATTTTAAATGCTTTGATTATTTTTTTGTTTGGCTTCCCCAAAAAATGTCCATTATTTTTGTGTTTTTCCTATATTTATCTCGTACAAATTTTAAAGGCTACTTCCAAGTACACAACTATAGTCGAATCCTTTTCGTTTGTGGCTAATACGAGACCCGGACACAACGTCGAATGGACACAACACCGAAACTTGGACACAACATCGAAACGAATAGTTGGACACATCGCCGAAATCAGTAATTGGACACAACTTCGAAAAGCAAAAACTGACGCCACAAGATCGGAAATCGGGTGTCGAAGCCAAAATTAAAACAACGGCAGCCTATTTTGCAGAAATATATCGGAAATAGGACGTCGAAGTTGAAATCTGAATATTCTTTTTTTAAATTGAATATGTGTATATTTCAAATTCTATTGAATACTATTTCTTGTAAATTGATATTAATTAAGAAAATTGTCTGTTGGTTTAAGACCACCCCTGGTAGTACTCCAATTACATGATTTCTCAATTTTCTTAGAAATTGCGAACACTTCTGATGTAAGTCACTATTTAATATATTATGTATTAAGTTTTTTTGGAGCAAATACAAAAATGTATACTTTACTAAAAACGATGTACTAAATAAGATTTATTTATACTCCAGTTTTGGTGTTCCTAACTTGAGTCTATTATTAATAAAAAGGTCTACGAAATTTCCAAATCGTAGCATTAAGTTTGATTATCGATATCTTTCTTACGAAAACTGATACGAAAAATTTTGAAGACACAAACAAGTTAAATTGGATTGTTACTTATATGTCTATTAAATTTTATAGCCGTAGTAATAAAAAAATTATTTTTTTTAAGGCATATATTAAAAATTCAAACATAAAAAAGAATGGTTTTCATGAGTTTAACGTATGTTCCAATTTTTGTTAGAATAAGTTAAAGCAATCACTACCTTGAAGAAAAATCTCGTAGCTCTGTGTTTGATCGACATTATCTTCTCTAAGAAAACATACAAAAAAACTGTCAAGATACTATACAAAAAGTTAGTCCTGGTTATTATCGTCACTTTTACCAAATTATGTAGTTCTACGATAACAAAAACTGGATAAATTTGAGAAAAACTGACAATATTGTTAAATGGATTTCAAATGCACTTAACATATTAATCCCAAATATCTCAAAAATGACTACATTTACAGACTTCAAACAAGTATGGCTTTTTTATGCACAGATAATTGTAAAATAGATTGTATCGATATTGTATCAAAAATTAAATTTTTAGTACCAAATTTAACTCGCCGATCACCTATAACATTTTATAATGTCAAAGCAAATACTAACCTTATGTTAAAATCACCTGTACATATGTGTAACAATTTCAATATCATATCATATCATTGTGACATTAACTACTCAAAATTAACCGTAATTGTTAGTTTAATACATTAATCCATTAATTTTATAAGTTAATCCTAGTTCATAAATATGAATGGTCCTGTTAAGGTCTTGTACTGTTGGGCAACAAATAAATTATTATTATTATTATTATTATTATTATTATTATTATTATTATTATTATTATTATTATTATTATTAAAATCATAATTTTAAGAAAAAGTAGCCCTAAAATTAAACACAAAAAAATATGTGTGTTTAAATAAAATTTTGGACGCATTTGTACGAGTACAGTAAAATTATGTCAAATTTATATCTAGTTTTCGAGTATAGTTATTATAAAAAAATCTCATTGTTTTCGTCTAAGGAATCTTATATTAAAATATGTCCCATTAGTTCTAGGACACCCTGTATATGTGTTTTCAATTTATTTCTGTTTCCGTGGTGCTTCGTATTGCTATTATATTCTTCGTGTAAATACGGCTATTCATGGGCATCGTGAATTTTACCTTAGATTGGTTGAATGCAGCCATAATTTTAGCCTACAGATTTCTGTCTGTAACGGTGTAGGTTTCAATTTCAAGAACATGCGCCAAGCTTCACATACTAACCTTAAAAACTAATCAATAAATATTAATTCAGCACTTACTTTTTAATCTAAAATTGTTTTGCAACATCTGTTTTTTAAGGATTTGCAACTAATTTATTATTACTGTAAACAACAATTATGAGTGAAATCATGAAAGTAAATGGAATCCAAGCAAAAACTCCGTTCCTTATTGGTGTGTCTGGAGGAACAGCAAGTGGAAAGGTAGTAGGTATATATCATGCTAAAATTAGTGCATTATTTATTTCTTTGGGTAGAGCACTGTCTGTAAAAGGATAATGGAGAAACTTGGACAGGTAAACATGGATCATACACAAAGACAAGTTGTATGTATATCGCAAGACAGTTTCTATAGACAATTAACTCCTGCTGAAATCTTGAAGGCTGAAAAGGGGCAGTTTAATTTTGATCATCCTGCTGCATTCAATGAAAAACTAATGCAAAAGACGTTATTAGAAGTATTAGAAGGACGTAAATGTGAAGTTCCAACATATGATTATAGAAATCACACTTTGTAAGCTTTTGCAAATAAGAATGTCTTTTATTTCAGTTTATGTTTCTAGGCGACCTGATAAGACTGCTACTATTTATCCAGCAGATGTAGTGTTAGTGGAAGGTATTCTCGTATTTTATTTCCCAGAAATTCTTAACTTGTTTCACATGAAACTGTTTGTTGATACTGATTCTGACACTCGCTTAGCTCGTAGAGGTAGTAGCTGATTTGTTTGAGTTGTAAAATATGTTGCTTCTTTTAGTTACAAGGGATATAAATGAAAGAGGTAGAGATCTTGATCAGGTATTGAACCAATACATTAATTTTGTAAAACCAGCTTTTGAAGAATTTTGTTCACCAGTAAGTACATGAATTTCTTACATTTAATTATTTAGTTGCTTGATTTTGCAGACCAAGAAATTTGCTGATGTAATCATACCCGAGGCTGATAATACTGGTAAGTTATATTTTGACACTAATAAATGTTTTTATTTCCATGTTTATAAGGTATAAATAGAAGATTACAGAATATTTAAATAATTTAATCATTAGTTCTAATTTGTCAGTCATAAGTTATATAAGTATAATTTACTGTAATATACAGATTTGACTGGTGTACATCTATAGCTGCAGAATTACCTCTGTCGAGTTTGAATGATTTCATTTGAAATTAAAGTTTTATTATGTAAATTGAATACAATAGAGGGGGCAACAGACCTTAGTTATATTGGTATAAAGGTTGTCGTCAAATAGAGGGTATTTTTCGAGGGCCAATCGTGAGGAAATCTGAAGGAAAATAGAGGCAATCCAGGCAAACAGAGAAACTTAGGGAAATGCTGGGACAAATTTAAATCTTTTAAACTTAATTATCTCATTTTTAATAGCTTAATTAAAACGTGCTGAATTTACAAAATTTATGACGTGCATTTCGAACTGTGAATTAGTCCCCCATCTTTAAATTTTAAAAAAATTATAATAGTTTTGAATGTTCATTGCGTAGTTCTAGAGTGCTCTATCAATTTTAGGAATAATTCTGTAGTTTAAAGCATTCAAAATAACATTTGAAGTTACGGGTGGGCCAACTTCACATTATGTGCCAAAAGTGTAAAGAACTCTTTGCGGGGCTATGCGAACTCTCAACAAAACATCTGATCACCGAAAAAAAATCAAACATTCGTCTTTTATATGAACAAAATTTTTTCAATATGATTATTCTGTTGACAGTTTTGATAGCCCCCCGAATAGTTCTATCAAAAATGTTTACCACTTGCCACATTAAGACGCAAAACAAAAAAGCTCCCACTTTGCGAAGTTGAAACATTAAATATAGTTTGATATAGAGGCAAAATTTTTTCTCGATAATTGATTATTCTGTTGACAGTTCTGATAGCCCCTGTGCATAGTCCTATTAAAAATTATTACCCCTTGTAACAGTACGAAAAGTTCTCGCTGCTGAAAGTTGCAAGATTAAAAATTTTTCGCGTCAATATAAATAAATTGATGCCGTATAATGTTACTGTAGAGCAATATATTGGGTGCATCTTTTAATATATGTATTTGTTAAAAGGAACATTTTTAAACTGCACGTCACAGTTTAAAGACTTAAGTACCTAATTTTGTTTCCTACATATTAATTTTTCTTTGGACCTCTTGCTATTTTTTTTTATTGAAGCAGCCACAAGTTTACTTCATAACCTTCTCACAGCCTAACCATTCTTTTTATTTGTTTTAAATATAACCGTTTCCTATCGAGTAACTTTAGTATGGTTTAAAATAAAAATTTGAGAACAGCAGTTTTCAATTTGCACTTATCCTCACCTCAGATCAGTTAATTCCAAAAGTGTAATTGGTTGTTTTGAATTTCAACCAATCAGGAAGCTGAGAATAAATGAGAAACTCAGTTAATTTTGTAAATGAAAAGCGCCTTATACTATACAAAACTTCAAACTTTTAATTTTTAAATGCATTGTAACTGTATTTTTTTGCCATTTTATTAGCATATTATATACCTTGATTATAGTAACCAGTTAAAAAACTTTCAAAAATTAAATAGTAGGTACAGTGGATTTATTAAAAATATATTATTTTTCTAAAAAGTATGCTACCATCATGAATAGTCTAGTCACTTTAGACATTTCGTAAAAAATAATTCATAAAGTTTTATTTTAGGACGGTGAATTCTCGAAAGGGTTAGAAATAAGGGGGGGGGGAAGTTCCCACCGTAATCGTGGGTGTAACATCCCCTTTTGGACGAAAAACTACCCCTGGCGCGGACTTGTTAGGAGTTTTTCTCATTTAACTTCTAAATAGTTGCTCGGACGACAAAATATCATAGGACTAAAAATATTCCCCATAAAATTTTGCATAAAAAAGATCTTATATGCTATAAAGTTAATTCTTATAGAATTCTCGCAAATTAGACGTTGAAAAAAAAAATTATATAATTTTAATTTTTTGATAATAATTTTTCGAAAGGGTTAGAAATAAGGGGAAAAAAGTGTTTACTCTAATTGTGGATGGACAAAAAGCAGATTCATTCGGATTTTTTCCGCATTTAACTTCTAAATCGATGCTCGGACAAAATATTAAGGACTAAAAATATTTGCTATAAAATTTTGCATAAAAAAGTCTCGTATACCACAAAGCTAATTCTTATTATAATATTATAAAATTATTATAAAATTGCTTTCGCAAGCAAATAACTGTGACACCGTTGTTTTTACGCAAAATATCATAACGACGAAAAAATTTTTTTTTAAATTTTGCAAAAAAAAAGTATTATACGAGGGTTGCCTTTTAAGTGTCGGGAATGAAGAAAAGTGTAAGAGGTATAATAACGCATTTTTTTATTGTTTTTCAAAGTACTCTCCGCAATAAATGCACTTTTGCATTCGATGGAACCAGTCGTTATAGCATTTATTCCATTCCGAAGTAGGTGTAGTCAAAATCGCTGTTTTGTAGGCATCCATCACTTCTTCAGACGTCTGGAACCGCTTTCCTCGTAGCATATTCTTGATTCTTGGGAATGTAAAAAAATCATTGAGGCTTAGGTCCGGGCTGTATGGAGGATGATCAAGAACTTCGACATTTTGCTGTTCCAAAAACGACTTTGTGGCTCGAGCGGTGTGCGAGCTTGCATTGTCTTGATGGAGCATAATGCGTCGATTTGAGCATTAACTGTTCTTTGATTTTAAAGAGCAATCGTTGCTACATGCCCTGATTTGGCAACAAACGATGCAACCATTTTCTTGGCAACGCTGCGAGAGCGAAAAACTTTTGTCGGTTTCAGTTCACTTTGGAAGACCCATACTGCAGATTGGTGTTTCGATTCAGGCTCATAGCTATAGACCCATGATTTATCACCACTTACGATGTCGTAAACGTGTTTTGATGCTCTTGAGTTGAATCGTTGTAGAGTTTTTCGATACCAATTGACTCGAGCTGCTTTCTGTTCTTCTGTGAGGAGATGCGGTATCCACCGGGAAACCAATTTCTTAACACCTACTTCTTCGTGTAAGATCTTTTGAACTGAGGTCCCTAAGATGTCCAATGATGCCTGAATCTCACGGTATGTCACATGACGATCCTCCAGAACCATGTTGCGAACAGCATCCACGTTTTCTTGAGTGACGGCGGTTTTTGGTCGCCCTTCACACGGTTCGTCACTGAGGTTAGAGCGTCCTCGCTGAAACTTTGCATACCAGAGATAAATGGTTGTCTTTGATGGTGCTTCTTCGCCAAAAACAGCAACAAGTTCTGCGACGCATTCTTGCTGGGTGAGGCTTCGTTGAAAGTTATAAAAAAAATCGTACGATATTGTTCCGGACTTAATTTCATCTCGTACAGCGACTAAAAGGCAACCCTCGTATTATGCCATAAAAATAATTATTTTAAAATTCTCGCAATTAGAGTTCAAAGTTTAGAGATGTGAAACACGCAAAGAAAACAATCGCTTCCGCCCGCAAATAATTCCAAAACCGTTGTTTTTACGCAAAAAATGATAAAAACAAAAATTGAAGATCACAAAATTTTCTACAAAGTACATGTCTTACAATTTTTAGTTTCTATTCTTTACCGACTTTTTACGTTTCCTTTGCAATAATGCATTCCATAATTGTTACTCGTTTCCACACCACCTATGAGGTAGAGTTTCGGCGTGTTTTTTTACAATTGCAGGAAATGAGTTTGAGAATGTTAGACGGAGCTGGTGCCTCAGTGGTAAAAATAGGAGATAATATATTTTCCATCTTTTTCCAACCCATGAAAAAATGCGTAAAAAAATTATAGTAATACATCATAATGACCTCACAAATCGGCGTAATTATATTTATTACAGATCGAAAACAAAAAGTCAATGACGAACATTAAAAAAAATTGTGAGTATGTATTCAACTCTTCCTCACAGGTGGTGTAGAAACTAGTTCCAATTATGGAATGCATATTTGCAAAAAAAGCGTAAAAAGTCGGTAAAGAATATGAAATAAAAAATTGTAAGACATGTACTTTGTAAAAAATGTTTTTGTTATTATCATTATTTTCGTAAAAACAACGAATGCGATTTTTTCCTTTGCTCGCAAAATTTTCCTTAACTTTAAACCCTAATTGCGAGAATTCTATAAGAATTAGCTTTATGGTATATATAAAGCTTTTTTATGCAAAATTTTATAGCGAATATTTTTAGTCCTATGATAATTTGTCGTCCGACCAACTATTTAGAAGTTAAATGAGGAAAACTCCTAACGAGTCTGCGCAAGTAGTTTTTCCTTCAAAAAGGGATGTTCCACCTACGATTAGGGAGGGAATTTTTTTCCCCTTATTTCTAACTCTTTCGAGAATTCACTGTCCAAAAATCAAAACTTTATGAATTATTTCCATCTAATGGCTATTTTTTGTCTAAAGTGACTGGACTAAAAGTCACAACATTAATAATTTTGAGAGATACATAATTTTTATTTTTAAAAGAATCAATAAATCATTTGAAATTTTTTTAAGTTATCATAGAACAGTGTTCTATTTAAAAATCAAAAGTTATTTCAGGTAAAATGCTAAATGTCTTAATTGTAAAAAATGACTGCATGAAAGTTTGTAGCTTTGTTTAGTGTTAGTAGTGTAACTCCTCCAATCCTCAACTTATTATCTAAAATAGTAAACAAAGTTCTAGAGTGTACTCCTTTAATAGACCTATTATATAAAGTAGGGCAAACCAACGTAATTACTCATCGGTGTTGAAGATGTCCCAAAAACAAAATAGTTTTACCAAACCAGCTTCTTTTGTGTTTCGAAGTTAGTTTGTAATATACCAGTAGAACCAGTAATTGAAGAGTCACGTTGATCCATTGTGTAACGTTATATAACATATGATATTACATAATAAGGTTAATGTGTCACCACGGATAACCGTCCGATATCAAGGAAACCACAGGTCTGATTTTTATGAAACTTGGCATGTTCTATTTATAATACGCATATTCTTATTGGATATCTGGTACTTATAATCTGTTTATCCAAAATAGCTCTTAACCTACATAGATCTTCTTCATCTTGGAATATTTACAGAAATATTCATTTTGCACATTTTTTCTTCAAATAAAAGTTGTTTGTAATTCAATTATACACAACTTATGTTTAAACTATTTTTTCATCAAATAAGTAATTACTGAAATGTGACAGTAATTGTTTTAAAAATATCTCCAAAATTATCAATCATACAAAAAAAGGTATGGGAAAAAAGTTTTATTGTCTATAACTTACTTTATTTGAACTATTTTCTAAACACAATTTTCTTTTTCCTTTTTTCGAGCAACATTTAAGTTTGAATTCAAGTTTAAAGAGAAAGCAACCGCCTAAAGATCTTAAACAACCAAGTAACCTTCACCCGTCTTAAAGGCTATCTTTGTTGAGACCATTATATTTATCGTATCTTTTTTTTTCATTTTTTCCATGAAAATTTTGTAAGCCGCGTTGTATACACTACTAGATGTATCTGTGTATAAGGGTATAACTTTTTGGAGATGAAGCCGACCTGTATTGGGTCTACAGACTGTTTCTTTTTAATAAAAGCGCAATGGGTCGTCATTCTACTACAAGTTTAGATTCTTCTTTGCTTCTTCAACAACTTTTCTCCATTCTTTCCTATTCTTCATTTTCTTTACCAGCTTTTCCTGTATTCCTAGGTTCCTTGTGCGCCTTCCTTCCACCGAGTCTATCAAAAGCCTGTCGAAAAACTATAAATATAATTCCTATTTCTGTATCGTGTTCATAACACTTTTCTATTATTTGTTTCATCACATGTACTGCTTCCACTGTTCATTTCCCCTTGTATATTCATTGAGGTATTGTCCAATTGTTTCCTCAGTTACTACTTTTAGGCCCGGTTTTTCAATCGCTGGTTAACTTGTGGTTGGGACCTTAAGTTTACCACAAGAATTCCGTTTTTCAATTAACGGTCGGCGACGAAACTAACAGTTACTTTTACCGGTAGAAAATCCACTGGTTAACCTGTGGTTTGTGTTTACTTGCATATTATAACCTAGTTTGCATTCTTGAGACAATTTAAAATTCTTATTATTTGATATAGAATGGATAATTATGATGTTAATGTACAGGGTGTTAGGTAAACATGCGGCAAAAATTCAAGGGGTTTTTCCTTGGCGTAATCTAAGAATATTTTGTCCTATGATGATTTCCTAAACACCTCTTTATTTCGAAGATACAGGGTGAACAAAATTTGCGACAGTAACAATATTTAATATCAAAAAATAAATGTAAAGTTGATCAATCTACAATAAATGTTCGAAATGACTTCCTCCAGCCTGGATACAAGCATTCAATCTTCTCGTCAATGAATGTCGAACTCGTTCAAATACACCAGGGTCGTTTTTAATAGACTCACACCCAGCAATTATCCGATTTCGCAAGTCGTTCAAATCTTCCACAGGAGTAGCGTAAACTAGTGATTTCAGATATCCCCATACGAAAAAGTCCAAGGGATTGAATTCTGGGGATCGAGCAGGCCATGCGTGTAGCCCACCTCGACCAATCCAGCGATCTCCGTATGTTGCTGTTAAAAATTACGAGCAACCAAACTGAAATGTGGTGGTGCACCATCGTGCATATACCACATTGCCATTCTTGTCGCCAATGGTACATCCTCCATAAACTCAGGTAGTGTTTCTTCCAAAAAGTTGCGATAAGATTCGCCAGTAAGTCTTGCTGGTAGAAATACCGGTCCAATTAGGTAGTCACCCACAATTCCAACCCATACATTCAAGGAGAACTGATGTTGAAAACGATCTTCACATACCGCATGCGGATTTTCATCTGCCCACACATGGTTGTTATGAAAATTTCTAATTGCAGTTCTTGAGAAATTAGCTTCATCAGTAAAAAGAATCTGTGTCAGGAATTGAGGGATTCGAACTAATTTTTGCAAAAGCCATTAACATAATGCAATACGTGGAGGAAAATCGGCTGGTAGTAGTGCCTGAACGCGTTGGATGTGGTAAGGATACAACAAGTTGTCCTTAAGAATTTTCCAAACTGTCCAATGACTTACATTCAAAGCATTGGCAATTTTTCTCGTAGAACTACTTGGATCTTCTTCTATCATGTTTAGCACATTCTGTTCCAGTTGTACCGTTCTTACTGCCATTGGTCTTCCTGGCCCTCCATTTCGTTTCAATGCCCCGGTTCCGTGAAGACGTCGATGAATGTTTTTGAAGATTTTTCGATCGGGGATATTACGGCCAGGAAACCGTTCAATGTACAATCGTCTGGCTTTTAATGAATTTCCATCGGCAAGTCCATACATGAAGTGCATGTCAGTCATCTCGGCGTTCGTATAGTGATTCATAATAGCGGTCTTCACTAACTATTAAAGACACGTAAAAGACCTAAACGTCACTCACTTTAAACAAATGTGACACATCAAACAGCTAAACGTCACTTAATTTTTACTTGACAAACTCATTGGCGTACGTCATACTTTTATTTACATTAATATTGTTACTGTGGCACATTTTGTTCACCCTGTATCTTCGAAATAAAGAGGTGTTTAGGAAATCATCATAGGACAAAATATTCTTAGATTAGGCCAAGGAAAACCCCATTGCATTTTTGCCGCATGTTTACCTAACACTCGGTATATAAAATATTTTGGCGTAGACCTAATTTCTGTGTTAATCTTAATTTAGGTTGAATGGAATAAAGATAATTTCTTTTTTTAAATCCAAAGTTGCATTAAGAATTTCCATTTTTATTTTATGTTCTTCTAGAAATTTTTCCTTTTGGAGATTTATAAATTGCAATTTCTCTTCGATTAATTGCTGATTTAAGCCAACTAAAAAACCGTTTATAAGTTTGACGAAATCGAATTTACAACTCAAACTTCTAAAATTTCGGTAACTGAAATTTTTCCTAAACAAATACGTTTTGAACAAATAGGTAATTATCTATATAAGTTTAAGAAACAACTAATTCGATATAAAAAGTAATTTTTTTCATTATATGTTTAATAAACTTTCGAAATTTGCGTATAATTTCAATTTTGAGTGATGAATTGGATGAAATAGCAACATGTAACTGGGAATTTAGCTTAAATGATATAAAACTTTCTGTCAGTTGTAGTACCAACATTTGAAATATTTTCGGAAGTTAAAGTTTACTGAAGGTCGAGTAACTAAAGACAAACTGTACATTGAAAAACGCAATAATTGTTAACTTGCAGGTTGATCTTCGGGTCAAAGTTACTGGACCAGAGAAATTTACCCTCAAATGAATAACCGGGTCTTAGGGGCATTTTTTCAATCTCTGATTAAGGTTAATTTTTGATTTAAGTGATTCATTCTTTTTTGAGGAGAGGCACCAAAAACCACTAAGTCGTTTCTGCAGGCAACATTTCGTGCAATGAATATGTACTTCCTCAGGCCTTTAAAACAAAGAAATGATCCGCCACTTAAAACAACATAAAAACCACATAGATTTTAACAATCACAAAATAAATTTACGATTAAATGCAAATAAATATCTCTAATAATAATAAAACACACTCTATACGTATATAGCCATTTTTTGTTTTTTCTCTTTTATTACTTTTGCCGCTTCTTTTTTTTTGGTTGTATTCACTATAATCATTTTCATTACTTATTGCATGTTATTGTACCATTTATATTCTTAAATTCCATAATCTTGTCTCTTATCTCTCCATTCACCATAAAACAATATCTATAAAATTATCAATTATACAAAAAAAAAGTCGTTGGAAATTTTATTGTCTATAACTTTTTTTTATTTGAACAATTTTTTCTAAACGCAATTTGCTTCTTCCTCTTTATCGAATTTATGTTTGAATTTCAATGTTAAAACGTTTAAAAGGAAAGTAAGCGCGCGCGGAGGTTACCAATAACCAGGTAACGTGCATCCGTCCTATAATAACGGTTATCCTTTGTTAACACAGTTATATTTATCGTATCGTTTTTTTTTCAGTATCTGAAAACGAGTACGTAAGTGCATAAATAAAATGTATAAGAAAATCTTGAAAATTAGAAACGAATTTAAGTTATAGAACCTCAACGCGGCCTAATTGGGCCGTCAAGAAGGCAAATTGTACACGAGTTCCCATTTTAATTAAACTAATTTAAATAAACATGGATAAATACATAAAGGGACCAAAGCAATAATATAACGTTGTCTAGCTTTATTGCAAGTACAAGTTAACTGTAGCAAACCAATTTTAATTAACTTTTACCATCAGTATGTTTGATTTGAACTATAATCTTGATCTACGAGGCGTGTTTTTTAAGTAAGTACCGTTTTGCAATAAAAAAACAACAAATAAATATTTTTATCAAAATTTTTTTATTTGAAAGACTATACTTTACTCTACTTTTCTACATAACTTCCACTAATATTAAGGCACTTATCATTTCGTGGGACCAGCATTTGTATTTCATGGTCAAAGAAGGACGCCACCTGCGTTTGGACACAATTTCATAAAGAAATGAGACAGCACGAAACTGTTCAAATAAGGACGAAATCGTGAATCGTCTATTCTCTTTCACTTTAGACTCCACTTTTGAATCAAGTCATCGCTAATTACTGAAGGTCGCCCACTTCGTTCTTCATCATGAATGTTTGTGCGGCCATCTTTAAATGCCCTAACCCATTTCCGCACCATTCCATCACTCATAATGCTTTTACCATAAACATCACTGATTTGGCGATGAATTAGCTGATTTAAGCGTTTAGCACTGAGAAAACGTATTACAGCACGCACTTCACAGTCGGCGGGATTCTCAATAGTCGGCGGCATTTTACAATCACGCAAACAGATGTAGACTTGAACGGAAGATTCCGTAATGGCGTCCGTGGCTTCCCAACAGATGTGTAGCACGACGCGCATGCGCTAAAACCGAGACCGCAGCGTTACGGCGGCGAAAATTGAAAACTGTACTTACTTTAAAAACACGCCTCGTAACAGAGCTTGAAGCGTCATTATTACTTAATAATGCTGCTATGAATTTAAAAGTGAAGTGGTGGTTCTGTGTAATGTAGAATTCTGTCAAAGGTGGGTTAGTTATAAGGACTACAATTTATTCGTTTATGTCGAATTAGAGTCTTTCCGTCATAAATAATGCAAGTATTGAGGAAATCAGAAAAAATCCGTAGAAAACGTGAGACATATTATTCACCACCAAATAAGCACACTTATGCTGCACATTCTAAAAATATTTTGATTATATACAGAGTTTTCTTTTTTTTTTTGAACGACCTGAATATTTTTACATAATCAGTTTTAGCATAAAAATATAATGGGACTTTGTATAAAATAATATGGGTCTAGCTGTTTTCGTTGGAAATTTCATAAATAGTCGAATTTTGATGTACATGCGCCCAAAACATACAGAGTAAGTTAAAACGCAATAAGTTAAATAACTTTTTTTTTATAAATGGAACACCCTGTATTTCTGTTCATGAGTCGACTAAATATTTTATAAGCTTTCCACTGATATGCAATTTGTATTGTGAATTCTATACAATACAAATTGCATATCAGTGGAAAGTGGAAATACAGGGTGTTTCATTTATAAAAAAAGAGTTATTTAACTTTTTAAGTTTTTGCTCACCTTACACATCCCTGAGTCACCCTGGTGAAATAATTGTACCCCCTCCCTCCATATTAACTCTTTTATTTTTATATCGTAATTAAAATAAAAAGCTGAAACAGGTAAATTTTTATATTAAACATAGTATGAGTAAAATGTGTGTCTTACGACATCTCGTGTAAACATTGACATGTGTGAATAGTATAAACTAAGAAAAATGCCAACAGTTAACTGTAACGGCATGTGTGTGTTAAAGTACAAAGCGCTATCTAAGCGATAGCTTTAATGCTTGTAACTTGTATAACTTGTACAGAAGCAGACACGCAACAAAAGAACGCCTAATGCAGACTTGGCTTTATCGGCAACGTGTGTTACAAGCATTAAAGCTATCGCTTAGATAGCGCTTTGCACTTTAACACACACATGCCGTTACAGTTAACTGTTGGCATTTTTCTTAGTTTAAACATAGTATGTTATGACGTAAAAGTTTCGAACCTGACCCTTCATTTATTTAAATGAGAAAGTAGATCATGCGACACCTCATTTGAAAGCTATTGAGACGCTGATTTCAAAATGTACAACACTTTAGTTCTACAGTATTTACAATATTTATACTTTCCTAAATTGTAAATTTTGGTAACTGAATTTAATCATTTAATTAGTAATCAATTACAAGTAACAATTAAGTGTGTACTGAAACCTAAATAAATTTTAAACTTTAATAGTAACTACAGCTAAATATTTTTTAACATAAAAGGTGTTCAAAATGTTCCCGAATTACTTCGTGATAATAAGAAGCCTATTTGTTGGTTTTCTCTATGGATCAATATTACCACATTCTGCAATAATTCTTTCACGCAGTTGGTTAATTGTATCCTGTTGGGTTTGATACATTTTGGACTTTAAGTAGCCTCATAGAAAAAATCTAATGCGGTAAGTCCGTTGATCAAGGTGGCCATTCAATATGTCCACGTCGTCCAATCCACCTTCCCGGAAAAATGGTGTTTAAATAATTTCGCACTTTGGCAGCATGGTGAGGCCAAGCTCCGTCTTGCTGAAATATGACATGTTGAGGAAATTCATGCGGGTGGTTGTGATGATATTATTTATTGCGGTCTATCTCTGTCACCAAAATATTCAAATAATTATCACTATTTAAATTCCCATTAATAACTATTGGGTCTACCATATAGTTCCCTAGTATGCCTGCCCACACATTAGCTTTGGGCAATTGTGTGTGGCCTTCTCGGAATAATCTAGGATTTTCATTAGACCAATATCTTACATTTTTCTTTAAAACTTTTATCACTGTCTTCTTGTCTACTTCATAATCTTATGCTACAGTTCTAGTTGAAGTAGATGGATTTCGACAAACTCACTATAATAACCTGCTTATCTTCGGATAGAGGGTTTCTACCAGACCGTTTTTTATTTTGGACATCGCCGGTTACAAAAAATTTACCGACCAGATTTAAAATAATGTCTATTGGACGGTTAGGTAAGCGTAAATTAAAAAATTTTACCTCCTCATGATAATTATGACCAACTTCGCCATAAATAACAATCAATATTTTAATAAATATTTTTTTTTCGTTCTCTTCTAAAGACGATTCACTTTAACATTTATCAACGGCGAGTGGGGTTGTAACCACGAATGGTGTTACAACAACGTTTTCGGGTTACTACCTAAAAACCTTCATAAACCATTAATTGTAGTAGCGTTAACAATCGGAATCTAGGAAGTTGAAAGTTCCAAAGAAGAATCTGCACAAGTCGATTATGGGCGTAAAAAGTAAAAAAAAAAACAGACAATTCAGGTAATTTTAAGAAGATAGACTAACTTACACTTAAATGCTTTTGTTAAAGAAAATATATTTCCCTAAGACTTTAGTCTAGAATCTTGCTTGTATAGGTATAGAAGGTAGTCACCCTTAGCAGACTACTTTGAATGTTTTGTCTTGTTTTTTTTGTTTTCGTATGTTTGGCTGAATGAAACCTCTTACGATAGTGGACAAATGTTATAGGCAACTACGGTTATCATTTCGACACGTTTTAAGTCCGAAAGTATATTGTTAACAACATTGTGAAGCACCTAAATGCAAAATCTATCAATCGCTAAAAACTAGTAAACATTTTGGATCATTTTTTATTTTAATCATTTCTCATACTCGCTGTGAAAACTATATGGTTTTTCTATAATTAATTTGCACAAAACGTATCCTTCAGTTTTTAATGTGTGGATGGTATTTTCAAATTAGATATCGTGGAAAAATGAATTTGTAATTTTCCAAGGTTGATCAAAGAGCAATCAACATTTTATGTTGTTTTTTTAAACATGTTAGCCTTGACGCTGAAGCTGGCATTGGAGTTAATCCGAGTTAAAATTATTAATGTATCTTTGAGGTAGTTTAAACATTCTAATTAGGTCTTAAATTTTACTTTGCAATATGTAAGTATGCTATAAAACTACTAAAAAAGTTTTCTCAGTTCTTTTGGGGATCCTGGAGGCTGCTATTTTTCTGTGTAGAGACGTATTTTCAGATAACTCCTGTAACGGATAACATGCAATTTTATTGAGAAACGTAGAATGTGCTATTTGTTTGAGCAAAAAACTATATTATTATAACAATGTTCAATTTCGTAGATTCTTTGAATAATTTTAAAAAATAACATATTTGAAACTGTTCTATTCTGAGGATTCTTTTTTAATGTGATAGGCGATGTAAATTAGTTTACAATTTCCAATGGAAAAAATAGCACCTCGCACTTCCTGCACGTTAAGTTCAGTTTTTAATTTGAAGATAGTAAGAATGTAAGAGAATTATCAAATTGATGTAGCAGCTGTAGCCGAATTTGTCTCTAATTTTGTACCTATAACGCCTTAATTGTATGATATGCTGATAATTTCTGCAAATAATTATTTAGCGTTTAGGTGTTTGATATAACACTCTTAAAAAATGTCATCTTTGCATCTCAGTTTCTTTTTAACCAGCAGCTTTAAAATTTAAACCTCTTGGATATTCTGCGTGTATCGTTGATATAACAAAATTTAAATTTATTAAATATTTTTTATTTAAATCTTTGTTTGCACCTTTCTGCGTTATGCATGTGATTCAATTGTAAATAGTGTTTAAATGTGTATATTTCGTTGCCTTTTTTTTAATTTGTAAAGCTTTGTTAAATATTCGTGTCTGTGTTTATAGCAGATCAATTACAATTAACTCCAATGATATTCTCAAGTTAGTATTGACATTATATTTTTTTTATTTGTAGATATTATCAGTGACAGCACGAAAGTGTAAATTCATTCATTTATCAATAAACTTGAAAATATCTAATGACGAGATATTAGTTATTTGCCTTTACAATTGTTAGAACTACTAAAATTTTACATTAACGTTATTTTATTTTTAAACGTTATCATTATACACAAACCGTTTTGTTTTGTGTAGGTTTTTTTATTTCTAGATGTTAATGTAAAAAGAAATTGTTCAAACAATCGCAAATATTTGCTTAATTTCTGAGGCGCTGATTGTAGATGTTATAACGGCGTTGTCGATGGCTATTGGCTGCTACATTTATATTTGTTGCAGTGGCTATTGACCTTATAGTCCACCACATCTGGGATATTTTACATGGAAATCCATATCCGTATGGACAAAACAGGGAAGCTACATCTATGTGGAAGAACGGCGTAATTAACGGTTCTTTATAACAGAACATACCAATCTTTGTTATAATTGTTTGCCAAGTCTTAAGATGCATTTATAGAATCAGCACAACATATTAAATATACGTGTTAATGAAACCTACTTACTAATTGTAGATGTAGCATATGTTGGTTTGTTTTTAATTTTAGATCTGAACAAGAAAATAATATTTTCTAGTCTATATTAATCGTTATAGTCTAGGACACTTTAATTGTTAAAATATGCCTAATAAGTTATTGTAAGAATCTTAACAAGTATATGACTGTATTTAACATTAATTTTGATACGAAAACACTGTATATACGATGTTACAATTGCTTTGTGTATGGCTACATATGATTGTTGGCAGAATGACTTTGTATACTACGCATTTTTATACAATAAAATTTTAAGTGTGTCCTAAACTATATCTAGATATTTAACTTTTGAGTCTTCAAATTAATCTTGATGTTCCCGAATCGAGAGTAATGATCAATTATAAAAAAAGAATTGTATAGCAATTACTTCGCTGCCTAAAACAAGTGAGATCAAATTTAATTATTCGAAGAAAATGATCATTGCAGCTGCAATGTTATACAAATCTTTATTCCTAGTTTTAAGTAATTGGGAGTATGAATATCATTTGAACTGAAAATGAAAACTTATTAGCAGTATTATTTTTAAGATTATTTTCTTCATTCCTTCAATAAACCAGTGTTGTTTTTTTTTTATTTTCGAGTAACTGTACGATATACTATATTTATTTACAAAGAACAATTAAGAGGTTTAGCACAATTGTACGTTTTCTGAGAATATGAATCATAAAAGTGAATTTTAATTTTTTCGTACTTTTTTGATAATGTATTTTTGAGTATTATAAGATGAATTGGAAAATATAAATCCTTCATTAATAGTTAAGTTAGATTAGATGTGGTTCTTTCATATACTACTTTTGTTAGAATTGCTATTAAATAAATGATTTTTTAAATATTTAATTGTATTCTTTTACAGTGGCCATTGATTTGATTGTACAACATATCCGTGAATTTTTAAACAACCGTCAAAAATCCGATAGTGAAAATATTTTGCCTCATGTTGCTGTAACCAGAACCAATTCGGGTGAAGCTTACTTCAAAAGGCAGCATTAACTTTTCGGAGCAACGATTATTCAAGAGTAATAAACAATATAGAATATTTTGATTTGATATTTTTATATAATTCTTAACTAATTTTTAACACCGAAATATTTATTGTATTTGTGTATTAGTTTTTAGGAGTTGTGCGTGATAATTTAACCAAATAATTTTATTTCTCCAAATTTTATTTACTATCGAATTAATGTTATATCGATTGTTAAGTTATTGTTTATATGTGTCAAGTTGGTAAAGAAAGAAAATTATTCTTCGAAAAGTCTTGTTGAAATTGTACTAACTTGGGATATATATTTTAATATATACATATAAACTTTAATCTTGTAAAAATTTACAAACAAATAGTATTTTACGAAATATAGTTGGTAAAATATTGTTTAGTTTTTCTAGGGGTACGTATATTTTAACGTATACATAAAAACTACATGTGTTCTGGCTTTTAAAAAATAAAATTTATGCATATCGTTGAGTACACAACATGTTAAACTTAGATGTTTTAGAATTTTTATTATGTTAATGTATAATTCTGCCGGCACTAACAATGTACTAGTTTGTTTTTGTTATATTTTAATTATATATTACGTTTACTGTATCATTTGATTCTATTTGAATATAATTTTAGGTTTTCAGTACTCTAGAAATGAATGATGCATAAACGTAATAAAAGAATTGCTTAGTCTGTGATTTATAAAACGAACAATTGTTTGTATTCATTATTACATGCGCGAATTAAGCAAGAAAAACGAAATTTGAAGTTTT